>CH002697.1:341835-361972 GCA_000149265.1 Ciona savignyi
GCGGAACTCTCCTCCACCACTTGCATACAAATAGATGGGGTGACCAGCCCGTTGTACGATTGCATCGTGTCCTACATATCTGGTGTTATATCTGCTTTTGATACGCTACAGCCCGTTGAAGCTGTGCTGTTGGAAAACTTGTTGTCACCTCACCCCTACAGAAGCATATTAGCAGCCGATGTATGGTGCTTCATGGCCAGGTCTGTATTTGTAAAATTTATTGTCTTGCCTTCCTGTTTACAAAATCTATTTACAAAAGCAATATCTAATCCATTGGCTTCCCATGTGTCAGGATATAAATACTAACCATCCAACAAAATATAAATAACAAACTATCTAAGAGAATATAAATAACTAACTATCTAATAGCCCCAGCAAACCCACATGGGGGGAATGCGGTGTACTACACTGCAGGGAATATGGTGTACTACATAATTCCTGAACAAATCCAGATTTAACTATCAACCCAGTGTAATAGATTTTACGACTTGACTGTGGACATGAAACATACTCCTGGTTATAAACTGGCAACCAGGTACCCAGAATATATATAAACCAACCATCCATATTCAAGAGGATATAAATAAACCAACCATCCATATTCAAGAGGATGTAAATGAACCAACCATCCATATTCAAGAGGATATAAATAAACCAACCATCCATATTTAAGAGGATGTAAATGAACCAACCATCCATATTTAAGAGGATGTAAATAAACCAACCATCCATATTCAAGAGGATGTAAATGAACCAACCATCCATATTCAAGAGGATATAAATAAACCAACCATCCATATTCAAGAGGATGTAAATGAACCAACCATCCATATTCAAGAGGATATAAATAAACCAACCATCCATATTTAAGAGGATGTAAATGAAACCAACCATCCATACAATGTGCCAGCGCCAACTCTTGATTGAAGGTGCCTAGAGATACCTGTATGTAATCGAGGCCTTTCTCCCCACAATGATAGAAATAGACCACCATGGGTGCACCATCATCCACTCATAACCATGCTTTGCAGACTCTATCCATCTGAGGTATGCATGCAACAGATAAAGAGTTTGTCCATGCTATCCAAGAAGCTACCGATTCCCATGTTAACATCTCTTGTTGCTCGATTGTACCAGTTTCTTCTTCCCCAACACCAGAGTGCAGTGTTGGGTCAGTTGGATTCCAACTTGGGCTTGTGGGAAATTTTAAGTAAGTTTTAAAGCATTGTGTTTGTGATAGAATAGAATAATATTTATGTTTTTTCCCGTGATTGGGAAAATCAAGGGGGTTAACACACGGGCAATCTCAGATCACTTTACATCTACTGTCGGGTTACCGGAGCTTTCAATTTGGTAGAACCCATTAACGGGCCATGTCCGTTAAGTGCCTTGCCCAAGGACACAACTGACTAGCTAGCAAACAGATTCGAATCTGCATTCCTTCGACTGAAAGGTCATGCACCTGTTTAATAGCATTAATGAATGTTTATTTGATTTGTATCCTGGTAGGTGGGCAATCCAGAATTTTTTTTATTGCTTGACAATTTTGGAATAAAAAACAATTCCCAAAACAAATCGATTTGCTGAACAGTTAGATTTTACTCCACTAATTCTTTATTCAGGTGCTTCTGGCCACCAATTTCCAGTATCCAGTTTGATTGACAGCTGTCAATCATTTGTTAATATGATAGACAGATGGGTTGGGGATGGAGGTAGTATAATGGACATGGATGAAGTGATGTCAACTATGAGTATCATGGGTAACCTCTTACGAGGACATGATGTGGTGGGTGAGATTGCAAAGGTAGGTTTGGTGGTCATTTATTTTTATTGTCTGGTTGACCTAATTTATACGTTATCACTCCCTTAAAAATGCTTTCAAAATGTACACTTTTTAAGTTTAAAATTTCACTCCTTAAAAATAATTCTAAAAAGGTACATATTTTAAATTTAAAAAAAATTAAAGCTGGAAAAAATGGTAAAACAACAGCAGAAATACTCAATGCTAAATGAACTTGAACACGATTGAAGTTAAATGTGTTCCTGACTGTTTATATTAAACTGTAAGGTGGGTTGAACAAAATCTTGATCAATATCTCTCCATCTTATTAAAACAAGATAAACTTTTACTAATAAAATGAAATTTTGTGGGATATTGACACACTACATAAGAATTAACAACCCACTATAGGCTTAAATACTATAAGTACAGCGGGAGTGTTGTTTTAACATATTTACTGAGATTCAGGTATATTTTGACGAAAATATTACCATTGCTTATTTATATAACCTTTTT
Organism: Ciona savignyi; assembly: GCA_000149265.1. Lineage (NCBI taxonomy): Eukaryota > Metazoa > Chordata > Ascidiacea > Phlebobranchia > Cionidae > Ciona > Ciona savignyi. The sequence continues at coordinate 344,132 of CH002697.1, forward strand.
AATTAATAAACACATTATTGGGTTATAATTTCCCTTCCTAATACTGTCGTTCAAATATATATAAAATTTTAATTATTTAATTCCAGAACCCAGTTTTTAAGCAACATTTGAATTCTGTAAGCGAAACTTTGCAAAGTTTATGGGCAATATTACCAACCAAGTTGGCGAGAGGGTTTGAGCAGTTTGCATCAGAGATTCTGTGGCTCACAACTGTGTTTGTGAAACTACAAATTGACTTTGATATTTCTATTGTAAGTTATGAAGGTTTTTTGTAGAACTACTGAGATTTATTTGGTTCTGAGTCAGTTAACAAATGTTTAATGACTAGTAGATACAAATGGGTGTTTAAAATTTAAAGTAATTGTTTTTTAACTGTAACGCCAAAATAGATTCAGTTAGTTACGAAAAGCTTGGTGGTTTAGTACATCACCCTTCATTTGAAGGATTGCAGGATTGAAAAAAAGTGAGAGATACTAAGCTGGGGTAAGGATATTACCTGAACCCAGTTAATTAATGGGATCTACCAAAATTGAAGGAACTTCTCAATCATACTCATACATGCCCCTTGTGTTTTCCTGTTTACAGTGCCAAACATATCCTATCTTGAATTAAAAAGCAGTTCAAACCATTACAGTTGCGTAGATAATCAATTAATCAAACAATGGCTTTTAATTTGTATGGCGCATAAGATAACCCAGTTAATTAATGGGATCTACCAAAATTAAAGGAACTTTTCAATCATACTTAATTATACATGCCCCTTGTTTTTTTCCTGATTACAGCGCTAAATTTATCCTATCCTAAATTAAAAAGCAGTTCAAGCCATTACAGTTACGTGGATAATCAAACAATGGCTTATAATTTGTATGACCCATAAGATATCACTGGTATGTGATAATGAAAAGTAGCTTGTTCAGGTGCATAGTTAAACAATCTATGCCTAAAGTCAAGAATCAGAGTCAGGGGTGTTAAAGTAAGCTCGATTCGATTTTCCTGAATCGTGGAAAATATCAAAATAAGAACTTAAGCCTAATCTAATTGACTAAACCTTGCTTTCAGATATTAAACAAAGTTTTATCCTGGCTTCAAATGCACCAAAACAACACAATGGTGCTTCATGTTGCAAAGTTCATGGTTTATTTGGAAGGTTTGGGACATAAAATGGTGGACCAGGTTGGAAAAAAAATTATAATTTTTTTATTTCTGTATTATGAGTTTTGTTTTCTAATTAGAGGGGACATCGGTAAACCCAATAGATTAATGGGTTTTTAAAAAATTAAAGGAATGGTGTAAACATATAAACACACTACAATAGCTCTGGTAACCCAAAGGCGAAGTAATGAAATAATTCCCCATATGATGTAATCTAATGATTACCCCCCTTGTATTTTACCAATGACAAGGTAAAGCATGAATTACCTTATTAGACTCATTTTCTTGGAATTATTTTGCAGGATCTAAAAATCCAAGTCTGGCAGCAAGTGTTTTCTAACTCCAAAAAGAGTTGGTTGTTACATCACAAAGTTCTTGATGAAGTTGAATCGTTTTCACGGGTTACGAAAAACCCGGCGCAAATCGGCCGTATTTGTGGGGATGATGGGATTGAAGTATTGAAGGCCCATTTGCAAAGGGTGGGTTTGTATGAGATTTTTGTTTTTTTTAAGAAGAATTAATATTTTTTGTTACCTTTAAATATTTTTTTATTACTGTTATTTTACAGTTGTCGTTTTTATAACTATCGATATAGGAGGATATATTCATGTTTATCCCCGTGAATGGGAAAACCAAGGGGGTTAACACACGGGCAATCGTCAGATCACCTCGTGCCCATCGTCGGGTTACCGGAGCTATTGCAGTGTGTTGTATATGATAGACACGTTCCTTCAATTTGGTAGAACCCATTAATCCGCTGGGTTCTATTGTTCATACGCATTAATATTTTATTAAAAAATAATTTAGTGAAGTGAACTAATGATTGTTGCCTTCCTAAACAGACAACAATGTTATTTAGTTTAGTTTGTAGTTTGTATTATGGTGACGAACAGAAATCATTCTTATGTTTGATAACCATATTAGAGATTTGCTTTGTGGTAAATAGCAGTACCTTTTCATGGGTGTTTTAATAAGTTTTTTATTTGAACGAAACCTTAAAAATGTATTTATTTTAACCATCAAATTTTTAGTCATACTGAACCATTTTTTTTTCAGGTACCCACAGTTTGCAAAGTACCAACGTCCGAGATTCACATCAAACATGCTGCTATGCTTGCTAATTCAACCATTCCTCCTATAAAGATGAGCGCTAGTCCCAATGCTGGTTCTGCACTTGTTAACAAAGTTACAACTTCTGTTAAAAACCTCAACAATTCCAAACACAATTTGACAATGGGACATAAGAAAATTTTGCAAGAATCCATTAATATTTTAACCTCTTTAATTGATAGGCCTACGTGATAAAAATGGATTATTATATAATAAATTACTTATTTTTTACTTTGAGTAAAACATCTCTGTAACTAGCGTGACCCAACAAAAATGAGTAAAATCAATAAATCGAAGGTAACCCGTAATTAATCAACCATTAAGGATAACACCTCAAATCAAGCCTCCCAATCAAGTAAATGATGCATCATATGCACAAAACGGACAAGGTACTGTTTTACAGGATTGATGTAATATGACGATTGGCCATGTAAAAACTTCCCGTACGTAGCCTATCACAGTTCTCGATGATAAACTTTTTGAATATTTATTTTATAACAGAAATAGCTTAGTAGAATGGTACTTCGCTGATGGGTGCTAGTTTGAAAACTAATCAGTTGTTTGTGTGTGTTTTTTTAAATGATGCCTTTAGCCTGAGTTGGTGGTCTTGGACTGAAACCCTACTTCCCCATTGGGTAGTATCCCGACTAGGTGGATGCTGAAAGACATTCTCACAGTAGCAAGCAATCCACGCATTAGAATAATTTTATTTTCATTAGTCTCATCCTAAAGTTTTCAATCTACTTTATACACTTCTTCCAGCGAATGAGACTGGAGATTGGGCTGAATGTGCGTTTTCCCGTTTATGAAGATAGGCCTGAATATGCTGTACTAAAAATCGAAATAAATCAGTCGCTACTGAGGTTTTTATTGGCATCTTTAAAGCTAAATATTTTTTTATTGAATATAATTCCTAAATTAAAATAATGTTCCATGATTATGATATTTATCGGGCAATTGCTAATTAAAAAAAAAAAATTATTAACTCTTGATCAAAAATGTCACTGTTTTGGCGCAACAATCACGTTGTACAACTTGGTGATTACTTTGGGTTTAAAGCAGGGTTGCCATTTGGCCTTTTTCACGGCCAAATTTCAGAAATTTGGCCGTACCAAAATCGCCCCAGACGCGAAAAAAATAGTTTGGCCGTGCGGAAAAATCTGGCCGAATTTGGCCGTATAAGCATATTGTCAAATTTTTAGCCAAAACGTCATATTATTTTTACGCTACAGTAGAAATAAAGGGAAAAAATATATATGTAAATGAATTAATAATATCAATTGTCTCATTTACCAAATCACAAAGCTGATTATGACGTTTTGAAATAAAACAATAACGGTAGGCATTCCTATATAGTATTTGAATGGGTTTGACAAATCTGGAGGGAATTAAAATTATACAATTTTTGAACAAATATTGAGATAAATAGCCCAATTGGCTTAATTAAATAGTTTATTTTGTACTTGATACAAACTGGCCGAATTTTGGCCGTAAAGCAAACACAGTTTGGCCGTAAGGCAGATTTTCCATCTGGCAACCCTGGTTTAAAGTCCAATTTGATTTGATTGCACAGTGAATGTTTAGGCGTAACTGATACCGACGTAATAAGTTTGTGTTGTCAGCAGAACTTATTTAAATTAAAAATGTCGAATTTACTGCATCTGATCAACCAAATATTACAATCTGGAAAGCATCAAGATATTCTATCCCTGATAAAAGCAATCCGAAATGGAATCGCGTAAGTGAAATATTGTAAAGGCGGTGAGAGGGCGAAGGTGTATTTTCGTCTCTCACTCTAACATAAGCAGGACGCTGTTAAGGTATATCATGAATAAAACTGTTTAATCATAATATAACCTTTGTTGCTTATGTTAGTGACAAAAATACTTCTTCCTTCTTAGATATATTCCATCCTACTTTCATGCTCAAACCTGCCCGCTCAAGTTAATGGCGAAATACCCCGTCCTGCTCATGTAGTGACAAAATTTCTTTGTACTGCTAGGAATATAATGTGTTGTCCTGTCCCGCAGATTAGTGAAGCCCATAAATCCACAGGTCTGGGGAATGGTCACAAACCAAAGTTCCCAGGCCAAAATACAACCAGGTTCAGACTGATTTCAATGCCACTATCTATGGGCTGATGATCCAACTTCCCCAAAAAATTAACTGTCTAGACTCTACACAGTGTCATAACTCTTGAATACTCATATAAATGGGCATAAAGTGTACAGTATATCCAATTTGATTATGCCTTAGTTTACACATAAGAGAATATAAATGATTAAAGCGTTCACAATGTAAACGCTTTTTTAACCCAATAAATGAGTATTAAGATGAGTTATTTTTCAATATATCTCTTACATATCCACAGATATGGGATTAAAATCCGTTTTCCGCATGCGTTGGTCATGACCTTTCTTTTTAAAGATGGGCCGTAAGTAAATTTTCAGGTTTGAAATTTTACACAGAGTACAATTGTATACTTAAAATTTTGTGTAATTTGCATGTTTGATGCAGTTTTTTTCTTCTCTTTTTCGATATAACTTTTCTCAGTTTGTTTAGTAAATTTATAGTGTTTAGTATTGGGTTCCTCCAATAACTACAGGTTCACTTGGAGTGCTTGGAACCCTAACTCTAACCTTCCAAGCGACTCAATAGCGCTCCTAGTGATTCAAGTGGTCCTATAGTAATTAGTGGTACCATTTAGTATTGAGGTAAACTTCTTCAGCTTTTATTGTTTTTCTAGATTAAAAGAGAAGTTTCGACTGATCCTAAAAGCTACCTTTCAACATGCCAAAAACTTGGCACAATTCACGTTTTTATACAAATTATTGACAACATCTTTGGAAAAGTCATCGGCTGTTAAACCTGTAGTTGGTAAGAATCCATGGCATGTTATTCCCGCCGCGGCACTTGCTGGTTATTATGTGTTCGGCGAAAACAATCCAATTAATACACAGGTGGGTGTATTTTTGATGTAGATTTACTATTAATAATTAGGTAATTGTGAAGGACTAATTAATCAACATTAAAGAAATTAACCATATTTATCATCAGCATAGTGTTAGGTATTAAGGCATATGGCCACAGCCACAGGTATAGTTAAGTTACCAATAAGGAAAATCCAAAAAAATATTTATCTACCAATATAATTTGAAAACTTATGAGGATAATTATCTAAAAAGGATTGATCACTGGTTATCATAAAAATATAAATTAGCAAAGCAATAGTTTAGTTACCAAATCACTGTGTGTTTATTGAGAGTGTTTATCTGATTTGTCCGATAAGTTTATTCGACTTAAATGATTGAGTTTTCCGACTGAAGGGGGATTATATCTGAACCTAATTTGTCCTGCCGGTTAGCTCAATCAGTTATAGCGGAGAAAGCTAGCTTAAAGATTTGAGGTTTAAAATCAGCCACTGGCTCATAACCTGCAAGCTTAGGCAAGGCACTCAGTGAATGTCACCTGAACCTATTGAATTAAATGAAGAATTAAAATGTCTGAACACTTATGGTTTAAAATGATTCCATAGGTTAAAATAAAGTATTAAAATGCCTGAATAGTATGCAACAACAGATTTTTGTTTCCAAACAGATCAACATGTACCTTCTTTCCCGTATAATATTCGGGTTATGTCGACTGGGGGCAGAACGTGGGTATCTCCCTTCTGAGGAGAATATGAAAGGGGTCAAGATATTCCCCGTTTTTGCTGCCACCGTGTGGGGAATTGTGCTATGGTTGTTCGAGAATCACAAGCATACCTTGCAACCGTCATTACAAAACTCAATGACGTATTTGTACCATGACAGCAATGTCTGGCATAATATTTGGGACTTCTTGATCTACAACAAGTTGCCTTGAACTGTAATGGTGCTCTGCATTTTTTACACTAACCTCACTATTAAACAGTTCGATAAACCTGCTCTAATTATTTATTTTTATTAAGTAGAATCTTTTACTGCAACAGCCAAAATGTAAATCATTTTCCTAATTGGCTCTTACATGGGAATGCTAAAAAGACAGTCCCCAAAATTTATTTTTGTAGGATTAGGGGTAGTATGCTTTTATTTTAATAAACCTACTTGTTTTTTTATTAAGTGTGTTTTTAGGTAATCAGATTATTTTTAATATATATGCAGTTGTTGTGAATTTTTACTTAAAAATTGTTTTGTTTATTTGAAAAGTGTTTATTGATTTAGAATGATTAATAACGTTTTTTTTCTACACATCAAAAAATGCAATCTACCAAATTATTTAAATACATTGTATTTTTTATTTAAGGTACTATGACATGCTATCGACCTGATTTTATTTTTTTGATTTAATGCAGACACGCATTTTTTGTACAAAAATGTTGTATCGAATAAAATTGGATTAAACGTATCTTTAGAAGTAATACTTCCCATTTCAGTGGTTGAAAAAGCGACAGTGACTGTAAAAATGGGATTATAATCAGATGACAGTAAGCGTATGCCCATAGCCTAGTTGTTAAAGATGTAGTACTGTATCTTCGTTATAAAACAACACATTGGATAGGTTTTGTTTTTTTCCCTGTGAATGGAATAACGCAAGGGGCGTTATTACACAGGAAATTTTTACAATACCTCGCACCCACTGTCGGGTTACCGGAGCTGTATATAAATTAGACGTTGTTTTAGCTTTAGTACAAGCTAATAATTCACATGATCCATTTGATGTTCGGTAAATACCTGGCACAAGAACACACATATATCTTGCGACCAGTCTCGTTGCTAAAACTGTTGCCACCATGCTGTTTCGTCGGATTCTACTCCATTGCTGGTGCTAATCTCCATGTGTAGGACAACAAAGAACGTTATAACATTGGATGGGATATTCATATTTATCGGCGTAAATAGGAAAGCAAAGGGGGCGTTATTACGTGAAAATCATCAGATTACCTCGCGTTTACGTAACGTGGCGCTTTCACTGGGTTAATTGTACGATTACCTCGGCCATGGTCGGGTTTACCGCATTTATTTATGCATGTTACATACCATGGAAATGTCTGTATAATATCAGTTCTAACCATTAAACAAAACTTAACACAATTTAATATGCTGTACAAGCCCCGAAAATATTTTCTTTCTTCATATTTCCCGCTAACGATCATTCATGCATCTCAAAATGACGTCATTTAGGTAACAATCGCTCACGTGTGAAAAGGGTCGCAAAACATTAAAATTTGTAAACAAACTCTACAAATTACAGAAAAACGTGTTCGTAAAACACTAGTAATGAATCTTTAGGCGTCACTATATTTAATAAAAAGTAATCCAGATATCCCACGAACCGACGAGAGATTTTCTCTTTACCGTAATAGTCTTTATTATTCTCTAAGCAAAAAATTGTTTTATTTTTTGACACAGACCACAACACAGTAGACCCTATAGTGAGATAGTGTCGGATAAGGCGTAAGATGTCAAACAACTGGCCTAAAGGATGGATCTCAGTGGCATTGTCAAGATTTGACCGACTTGTAAGTAGAAATGCAAAACTAATATTTCGGCAAATGAAGATAGTAAACAATCCCCCTGCCTGTCTTTGGTAACGGGGACATAATAAGTGTGAGGTCAATATGAGACCTAAGGTTTTTTGGCAAGAAATAATAAATTACAAAAGTGAAAATTGTATGGTCCCGTTCAAAAAAAATTTTTCTACCTAAGGGTAAAGCAGTCATTTTTTTTAACAGAAGATATGATATATGATATTCATGTTTAACACGTAAATAGGAAAACCAAGAACTTAAGACATGGGCAATTGTCAGATTACCTCGCACCCGTCGTCGGGTTACCGAAGCTATTGTAGTGTGATTTGTATGGTTAAGTCATTCCTTCAATTTGGTAGAACCCGTGCACCCTCTGGGTTCAGGCAATGCCCGTTAAGTGTCTTGCCCAAGGACACAACAGACTAGCTAGTGACCAGTCTCGAACATGCACCCTTTTGGCTGAAAGGCGACGAACTAATCCACCAGACTACTTCGTATACTTAAGTAAACCTAGAAAATAATGCACCCGAGTTATGGTTTTTCACAAATGAGGTTATAAATCAACCATCCATACTTCAATAGCTCCAGACGTATGACTTTATTGTAGGTGAATTGCAATAAGCATACCTTCAGCCTGGATTTCTTAGTTGTATGGACATAAGTTAGCCATCATCATAAACATTGTCTTAATCCAATGGTTTACTTGGTTTAAGTGAATCATATCTGTTATAAAACATACTGCAATCACTCTATTAATCCGATGCAGGCTGAGGGTGCCTCTAATCACTACAGGATCGATGTAAGCTCCCCCAAGCGATCCTGTAGTAATTAGAGGTAACACTAGCTGAGGGTATTCAAATAAAGGTTGTGTGATAACGCCCCTGGCATTACACATGGGCACAATAAGCATCCTACCATATCTCCTGCTTATTTCTATCCTATACCTTACTTCTATACGACTATCACTCAATCATCACAGCTGGAGCTTTCCGTGACACAAAACACATCACTGAGCATAGAGAGTCACAAGGAATGTTTGATCAACATCAGCCAAAGCAAATGTCCTGCTGTCATACGTGGTTTGACCAGCAGTTTGAAGAAGCTTTCAAATATTGTGAGTGTGTTCATTTATTTTTTCTGATTAATGTTTAAAGGGGATTCAAAAACAAAAAAGTTTAAGATTGGGTGTTTTTTTTTGCTTCAGTTTAGTTATAAAGAATTAAAGTTCTTTTCTGATTCTACACATTGTATAATAGAAACAGCAATTCGATTTTGGTTGTACGATCCTATATGACTATATGGCTATATAGCGACTTGAGTAAAACATTGCTTCAAACTAGTGGTATCTGATGGGTTGTCCATATTAAAGGCCATATCTGATATGTAATAATTCACCCTTTTAATATTGCATCGTACTTAGGTGAATTAATACACTTTATTTTCCATTTTTTATCATGCGAGTGTGGCATTTTGCAGAGAATTTACGGGGAAAGACAGGAGTATAATTTGTACAATGCCCAGATTATTGTGTTGGATCTGCTGGGAAAATGTATAACTGTGGTAAGTACAGATACTGCACACAAATAAGGCAGTATAAAGAAGTAGGGACTTAACAGATTACAGTTTTGCAAACACGTTACTTGTGGCTTAACATGTAAATTTTCCAACCTGCCCGAGGCTGAGTATCATAGCTGTTGTCACAGTCACCACTGCTGGAAAATAATGCCCGAGTAGCAATGTCATATTTCACACATTGTCAGAAAAAAGACAAAATTCTATTTCCCATGATTTTTATTATCACACACATAATAGAAGAGATATTAGAAAAAAAAAATCAGAAAAAAGACTTAAGAATCAAGAATCAAGAATCATTTATTTTGTTTTATTTCTTAAAAATTCTATTTCCCATGATTTTTATTATCACACACAAATAGAAGAGATATTGTGTTGTTGCCACCTTTGTGCACCTTTTTGTCGTTTTTTCTCAGAGTTTAAGAAAAACAAGTGTTTGGATGGGCAAGAAACTACATTGCTAACCACTATAGAAAACCTGACACAATATATTTTAAAATCAATAGTTAACCTTTAAAAATAATGATTCATTTTTGGACGCTTAGCAAACCAACAAGATTTCCTGCCTTTATCAAAGCAAATCTGTATAATAATATTGATTGCAGAAGGATCTTGCTTTAACAGAAGATTCGGTTTTAATGAGGCTGTTGCTATGTGAAATTTGCCAGGTGCGTCAACGGTTTTATTCAATATTCTCATTCAAATCAATTTTATGTGAAATTTACAAACCATTTTCATTTGTAAAATTATTGATTGAACATTCTTTATTACTGAAATTTAAGAAATACATTTATTGGTAAAATGTTTACATATTGGACATATTTATCTCACACTGCTAGTGTGTATATAAAATATGTACTCTGCTATCACTAAAATTCGTATTATCTCGCATGTTAACTGTGTTTATCCCTTTATAAAAAATATATTTGTAGATGGTAGTTGTTAGTCATGTATATGTAATCAATAATTAATATTACTTTAGCATTCTTATTTTACATATCTGAATAAGGTGGAAATAAATAGTGGTGTTTATACTGAAATCAGGCCTTAAATTCACTGCTTAGTAAAGTCATTGCATTATAGTCAGTTAGCTCTTTTAACATGCATCAGACCACCAATCCAAGAGTGATATAATCAAAACCAGCTGATAGCTTGCCAATTTTTTTGGAGCAAGACACTTGTTGCATGAACCTAGTTGGTTTTATCTATGTAAAATAACTTCTGCGATGTCTATATAATACTCAACACACTGTATTAAAAATCTGATAACCTAACAATATCTGATAATTGCTCATGTTTTAAAAACATAAATATTCTATTATTTTCATCTAACATATTTACTCAATCATCAACAAAACATTTTGGTTGACAATATTTACCAATAAAACACTCAAAATTGGAGATGTGTATTATCGGTCAGGCAGGGCTACGCATGCAATTCGCTCTACTGGCACCCATGCGCACATGCATAACATCATGTACTTTGATACGTGTGGGTGTACATTTTTTTTAACATGACTATGACCAACAAAAGACAACAAAGTAGCTGTAATGTGTATACCTAGAAGTCTCATAATCAGCACATTGCAAAGTGTGCAAGCGTGTTGGCTTTATGCCTTTAGGAAATCGTTTTCCATAGGAAAATGTTGACCTTTAGTTAATGTTGTTTTTCAAAAATAATTTTAAACACGTACTCAACCGACCCCCCATGCAGTTTCTCCACCAATCTTTGAGTGACAAAGCTGTGCTGTCCCAGCTCCAAACATCAGCTGTGCGCGTGTTGTACTGCATCAGCAGAAACAACTTTGACGTCGTGTTTGCGAGAGTCAGCGCAAGGTGATTGTATTAAAATTACATACTTAGATTTGTAATAGAATTTTACGTCTCTGTTTTTAGTTTTTTTTACAGTTAAAAGTTTGTAACTAATATAATATTCCATTTTCAATGGAATTTTATTTGTTTTTTCAATTTTGTTAGATGACAGTTTCTTACTTCTATTAAATACTTAAGTTTATTTGTAATTAATAAAGTTTTTTCTGGTTTTCATTACTTTTTAATACAGCAAACAAGTCACCAAATAAATCTGTATATAAGGGTATAATATTCTGGTACAAAATATGTTTGATTGTTTTTGCAAACATATTAATCAATAGACTTTTCTTCTTAAGAACACGATTCTATTATTATTGTTGTTTACCCGCTGTTGAAGCTAAATCTCAACAGTCGGCGCGATGTTTGGGCCGTGACGAATAAGTGACTATTCTCATTTAATGCTCGATTCAAAGTGTATTCAGGTCAAACGTTCCAAAATAATTTAAACAACAATATCAGGAGTCAGGAGTCAGGAGATTAAATTTAGTTATTGATAGTCACTATAATAAATAAACAAAGAAAAACATATTAATCTTATATAAAGGTTACAACTAACTTATGACATCGCAGAAAACTGGCGCAAAACTGAAACACGAGTTTTTAGGAAATAAAACAAAGAACGGAAAATATGCCGATAGGTGGCGCAATAAATATTTTAAACAGCTGGGTTATAGTGTACACAAAAACGGATTGTTGGCGTCAACATTCCGGCCCCAAAATAACGAAAGTTATTTTCCGAAAACGAACGACAACAATAACTGTACACAATAAATACAAAATCAATTAAAAACTTCCAATCGGACAACATTTCGAACAGCTTACATCCACGTTGAGGATGTATCAACTCGTGTTCTTCTTATAAGGACATCACTAAAACAGTTCGAATAAACAGATTTTACGAATAATTGGTCACAACTGTCCAGTATCTCTCTCGCAAAGCAGCTCATGTGATATGTACGAATGTACTTCCAATGTCCTTTCAACAGCAAACTTATTCGTTGATTCACAAGTGAGATTTAATGACCTATCAGCACCTGGTAGGAAGGAAAGAACACAGCGGCAGTTACGGTTATACTTTATGGGATAAATACCACTGCTGTGTAGAAATTTGGATAACTGCGATATACAAGACTCAGTCATTTCCCTTGAAGTAATAACATATAAGCAATCAGCCACAGTGGTATTTTTCTTTGCATCTTCTTGCTGGAACCTTGTCAATTTGTTGGTGTGCTCCGGTCCCTGTAGCAGCTGGTGGGGATTATACCAAATCCTTTTAGCAGGGACAGTGCTATAGTCTGAAACTTTATGTTTGTTATCTCTGTAATCTCTCATTTTATCCTTCTTCTTTGGACTATAGTGTCTGCGTTTCATTATTCTTTGATCGTCAGCAAAGATGGGTTTGCTTAATTTCGAGGGCAGCCTGATTATATTACATCCATTTACGTCTTTCGTAGTTGACTTGTCCATGATTTTATACTTTTGTTGACCTTCCCTTGAAAGGGATTCTTCTTCCATATGCTTAGTTTCACAAAGGTTGTGGGGGAACATGTGGTCATGTTGTTGGTGCAACGTTTGAGAGCTAACTTTACAATAGTTCACAGACACACATGTGTCATTTGAAGCTTCATTTGACTCTACTCCATTAAGAGTCCAGCCAAGACGAGTTCGAATGGCGGTTGGGCAACCCGGCATGCGGCGCCGAGAAATTTCTTCTGTGGCCAGCTCATTGTCTGATCCGATCAGCAACTCAACCTCATTTAGGTTTAAACATGGAAAATGTAAATTTCTGAGATGAGGATACTTAACTTTATCCTTTTGTGTTGGTATACTGTCATGCACATCAGGTAACTCAGGAACAACCAATACATCTCCAAGTGAAAAGATATCCTGCTCGTACAATCCCTTGATTGACAACTTCATTAAACAACTATTATGGTCTACCGAGTGGTTCAAAGTTTTTATTGTAAACTTGGTTCCTATTCTTTCACGTGGTGAAATTGTTGGCATCAGTTTGTTCAATAGGCTTGTCTTACACATAGTATGGGAGGCTCCACTGTCCAGAAATGCATAAGTTAGCACGGAGCAGTTTCTATCAGCAGACCAAACTTCAACCGGTAACACACGAAATCGGGTCCGCTTTGTAATATCTACTATTGCGTTGCTAGCACCAGTCAATACTTGATTACTAGACACTTTTGGTTCCCATAATGGTTGTGTGCGAGATTTTTGGAAATGCAGCAGGGAATGATGCTTACATCCACAACTTTGACATCTTCTTCTATTGAAGCAAGCACCAGCAGTGTGTCCTTTGAGCAGGCAATTAAAACAAGTACCCACCTCTTTCACAATATCAAATCTTTGATGTGGTGTACATTGCAGGAACTGCTCACACTCATACAAATGATGTGGTTTTTCACATAGTAGACATGAACCAGTGCTTGGGTATTTTATGTTTTGTTGAAGGTTCCTGGACGATTGCATATTAATAATCCCGCTAGTGTTTAATCCAACTATTTGTTTTCCACAACTACGGTTATCCTTGCTTATATTCTGAGTGGAGTGTGAAATTGCATCTCTTTCAAATGCAATTTGTCCAAGTGAAGTGTTTCCCAGTTTCGCAGCAATATCAACATGGTGCATTATTTCAGCAAAACCAGGTAATTGTCCTTCGCTTACTCCATTTATTCTACAATCCTCTATAGAATCCCAACTTGTAGACCTTTTGGTAGACGTCGGTACAATTTCTCTATCAAGTTAGCATCCTCCAAATAGTTTGAGCACCCAAATGCAATTAACGTATTGTAACAGCTATTCATTTCTGTCCATAATTTAAACAGTGCATTGTGGTCTCCATCTGGTAAGTTGTCTCCTCTGGTTAGTGTGTCAAGATGGGCATGAACAATTCGATGACGTTGCCCAAACTGTTCGTCCAAAATAGTCATAGCCATTTCAAAACCTTTCTCTGGTGGTTCAATCACAACACATGATCGAATTGCCTCGTAAGCTTTACCTGTACACAGGTTCATCAAATAGTTCAATCGGGTGGATGCATCCATGACCGAATCCATAATATTATTTCGAAACTCAGTTTTAAACTTATGAAACTCCAGAGCACTTCCATCAAACTTAGTCAGGGTACGGACTGGGAGAGGCCCTCTTTGCATTGATGCCGCCATTACCTTAATTGCATTAGTTAGTTCAATAAGATCATTCGACTTATCAAGTTGTAAGGCATCACCTTTTACAGAGCTACTCTGTTCCCTTAAATTAGGTGATGACCGAGAAACAGGGGATTCATCAAAACTTTCAGTTGTATCAATGACTTTAAAATCCGTTCTCACCTTAGGTTTTTCTCCTTCTGCAATGTTCATTTGGCTTAAAATCAATTTATCTTCCTCTTCCAGTAGCAATTTTGCATGAGCAATTTCTTGATGTCTTTGTTTCAGAACATCTAACTCTGGCTTTCCTTCCATTCTGTCATTTTTAGAATACATACTTTGAGAGACTTTTGTTTTAACAACCATTTTTGGATGCAAGTTCAACTGTCCACCAATTAATTCCTCAATCAGTTCTGTGGCACTTTTGTTTGAACTCTCATCAGCTGTCAGATCAATCAAAGGTTCGCTGTCCATTTTGTTCATAACTTAAATTTAATAATGTTGAAGCTAAATCTCAACAGTCGGCGCGATGTTTGGGCCGTGACGAATAAGTGACTATTCTCATTTAATGCTCGATTCAAAGTGTATTCAGGTCAAACGTTCCAAAATAATTTAAACAACAATATCAGGAGTCAGGAGTCAGGAGATTAAATTTAGTTATTGATAGTCACTATAATAAATAAACAAAGAAAAACATATTAATCTTATATAAAGGTTACAACTAACTTATGACATCGCAGAAAACTGGCGCAAAACTGAAACACGAGTTTTTAGGAAATAAAACAAAGAACGGAAAATATGCCGATAGGTGGCGCAATAAATATTTTAAACAGCTGGGTTATAGTGTACACAAAAACGGATTGTTGGCGTCAACACCCGCTGTTAGTTAACAAATTTTAGCACCTTGAAGTAAATATATGAACAATATTCTATTTTGTTTTCAATTTTTATGACATTTTAATAAATCTAATGAATTTTATTTTAGGTTGTATGAATTAACGCTGAGTAATGATGAGTTGGCAGATTTAAGTGATTTATTTCTGATTCAGCACATTTATCTCGACTTGGCAAGAATTTCAAAGATTTTAGAAGGTAAATAGATTGTAAAAATCGATTTTTAAAGAGATTTAATTAATGAAAATTAATTAGTTATTCCCCAATTGATTCAAAGATTATTTGCCAAGAATCAATTATAGATTAGCAGCTCTAACCTTAATGGGAGAGTGGGGACTCAACATAGGCCAAATATTTTAAAGTTTCATTAAAAATTCGCGCACATGGTCAGAACTGCTAAGCTTATGTGCAAAATACATTAAAGGTTAAAATGGTACTTTTCATATTATTAAAGTTTAATTACCATTAAAGTTCACTTTGTTATTTCATTTTATTTCTTTCGTATTTCAGCATAGCTTTACAGCAAACTTAATCCCAAAATTTGTCAACAAAGTAATCTGGCGGTCTGTGTAAGAACGCATAAGTAAATTAAGAACATTATGTCATATTGTATTAAAATTGATATAAAAACCTCCATTACAGCGGTTGTGAAGTGTTTCAAATCACTAAGAAGAACCTTTCAGATCGCTCTTCTTGGGATCCTTGACAAGGTGGTTTGCTCTTTTGTATATTCATGTATTCTTGTTCGTTGCGATTGCATGGTATTTTTCACTGTTATTTTTATGTTGTTTTTGCACTGTCATCGATGGCATTGTTAAAAAAATTCTACAAAAAAACGATCTTCATTAATTAGAAAAACAAAAAATAAATAATTTATGCCTTATAATCCATCACATGGTGATTTTTATCTCACAGGTTAAGGATTTTTTTAGTTATTTAACTGCCTTTTTCGTTTAAGGCAATTTAGAAGACTTTAATTTTTTTTCTAAAATGAGTCCAGATTTGGTCGTAATTTTCCGCACAGACCTGCTACGGTGGCACCATCTCTGTCCAGCACTCGTACGTTGGTATACTGCTTATAAAATAATAATAAATTACAGGCGCTTTGGGAATGGTTAAGCTCATATCCTCCTGACTTAAACAAGCTTTACAATCCAACCCTCGAAGGACCAAACTCTCAGGTTTGTCATGAAGGATCAGTCTCTTTAAGTAAATTTGCTTTTGATACTTAAAACAGGGTATATAATTGCAAGATATAAATTTTAATAATGCGACATTAAAAATACACATACCTTGTCATAAACTTTGTTTTGCCAGAGTTTCAAAAGTGCATTATTTTGTTTAAATTTTATTCTAAGTACAGTTATAAAATCTTTGAGTTTATGTTTAAACCATTTGTATATATATATAAGTCATTTAAGCATTTAAAGATTGGAGATGCGTATTATTGGTCAGACAGGGGTACACATGCAATCAGCTCAACTGGCACTCATGCGCACATGCATAACATCATGTACTTTGATATGTGTAGGTGTACATTTGTTTTTTTAACATGACCATGACCAACAAAATACACATTAGCTGTATTGTTTATACCCAGAAGTATTAGCAATCAGCACATTCACATTGATAAGTGCATGTTGGCTTTTTGCCTTTAGGAAATCTTTTTCCTTAGAAAAATGTTGGCTTTTTGATATAAGTTTCCTTCGCACTTAATTTAAATTAATTTTACTTCCTCACACAGCTTGAAGAGCACCAGCAGCTTTCCAGCAATGCGGAACACCTCTACACTTTACTGGGCAACTTCTCCGAAGGCTTAAAGAAGAAATCCGTTCCATATTGGCCACTGCAAATCTCACTTCTTGTCTTGTGTCGTGTGAGTTGATGTGCTTGATTATGTCATTATAACACATTTGCGTCATGTTCTGTTATCAAGATATCCTCATACTGCATTGGTTATTCTATATGGGCTTTTTAAGACATCTTATATTCTAAAACCACAGTCTTAATACAGAATAAGATAAATGGCCAAGTTTATACAGACATTTTGATTGTATATGCACATCATTGGGTTTATTGTGTAAACTTTATAATTTCTAGTATTTATTACAGCTGTATTTTATTTTATTAAAATATAAAAAGATATTCAATACTTATTTTTCCACGTTGTAAGACCATAATAGCGTTATAGTCAGATTGCAGAGCCATTTTAGTATGTTTTACTTCATGAACTTGGGTTTTGATCAATCCGTTTGAATTAAGTTAACCTTCTTTTAATCCCTTTTCCAATAAAACAACTAAACAACTACATGGGAAGTGGTCAGGTTGAAGATCACAATGTTTCTTTTTCCAGGCAATACCAATTTGCATTGCTGTATGGTTCAAAAGTTGCGTTTTACTTATTGCCCACACATGTATGGATACGTGCAGCTTACTAATCATGCAAACAAGTCAACTCATTTATTTGATTCTTCTCCTTCCAGGACTTGCTGAACCAGATTTCCACCACAAGTGCTGAAGATACCAAAGCAAACAAGGTACATGATTGAGCTCACAACAATTTTTCACAGTTAA
>CH002697.1:391511-405291 GCA_000149265.1 Ciona savignyi
CAGGTTTCCGATTTTGTGGGGATAAACTTAAGGAATCTCTGCTTAGAATACATGGAGCCCTGGTTGTTCAACCTTCCTGCTTTTGCAGCCAGTGATGGAGTTAAAAGAAACAAGGTTCGAAAACAAACTAACACCTTATTAAACTAAAAACACCATTTTCTTAAAAAAAGTAAATTAAACATGATTTGCAGTAATTTCTTGTACAATTTACATAATAGGCTTTGTAAAAAAAATAAACTAATAGTGATATATTGGTATCTTCAGTACAATATACAGAATAGGCTAAGTCAAAAAATAAATATTAAAAGAGGCAATAATTGCATAAAAAATAAACTTCTGGTGCAAATCAATTGCAACCCATTCAAGAGATGCTTTTTTTCCAATGACATCCTCACCCCACAGGTTAAAGCTGTGATAGAACAGCTGGTTGACCTTACAGTTTGTGAGAAAGAATTTTACTTGAGCGTGCAGACTAAGATATGGGGAAACCTCGGCAAAATGACAAGTTTGGTGGACATGGTGCTGGAGGCTTTTATTGATACGAGCTCTAAGGGTGGAATGGGGTCAATTAAGGTGGGTTGTCAGGGCTCGACATACACGCTTGTCCGCCTGTCCGGGACAGGTGATTTATAGCGTGGGACAAGTAAATACTGCGCGGCGCTTGTCCGACGGGACAGGTTAAAAATGCAAACTAAACGCTATTTTCACTATCCTTCACCTCCGTGTATTTCTTCTAGTTCATACCGTGTTAATCTACCACCGTGCGCGAATGAGATTCGTACTATTTCGTTGCCCGTTGCTTTTGTTACAACTCGGATTTAATCAGCGGTAAGCCGGTAACTGAGACGAGTTGAAAAAAGCTAACACTCGGTCGCAACCTTTGTGCGGCGAATATGATAAAGACCGATAAGCAATCTTCGCATCGGGTCATAATAAACTTGTAAAATAAAATTAAAATAAATTCTAAAAGCGTGTGAAGTAATCACATATCTTTTGTCAACGCACAGACAAACATCTTAAAATAACGCGACTAATTTTCATCGGTTAATTATATTAAAGTCGAACGCAAAGTAAACGTGACATCCCAATCCGGGGGGTTCGTATCTGCTTGAATTGGTTAGGTAATTGAACAATTTTACCTATGGATTATTAATTCTTAGTATTATTAAATGGTAATTATTACAAATCGAGTGCAACATTAAAAAACGATTTCGAAAGACAGAGTAGCCTATGTTGTTTGTTAATACCAATCGTACGCGCATCTTCGTGTAAACCGCAACGAAATAAGAAAGGCGATTCGATTCCTGTTTCCATGATAAGCACGGCCAAAAAGCATCAAATTTCGGGCGAGTAAGAATTCACTTGCATGTGGAAGCTCACACAAGCAATGCAAGTAAACATGGCTCCCAACTGTAGTTTGTATGACGTAACAACTGTTTAAATATAGTATTATAATTTGTAGGTCTTGGAGTTGCTAACCGCAGCGTCGCTTTTTTTAAAGATTTGTAGCGATGTTTATTGCTTTGATCGGCGGTTTGACCTAGGGTTACGTTGACCTAGATTAAATACAGGACTACTGACGCACTACCGCGCGCGTTTTTCCCATGTTCTTTCCATTACTAAGTACTAGATATAGAGAACAGTGGGCTGAACATAAGTTAACCGTTTTTTCTTTAATAGGTTAGCCGGTGTAATAATCTAGGTTCTTGCAAAGCGCTAGCGATAGTATATTATTACTCGCACGGCGTGCGCTGCTACGAATACTCGCACGGATTTTTGGCCCTGATAAGGAACGACTTCTGAGGGGTTATTAGCTAATCGCTAAATGGTGTGTTAATCACATGGTCTGGAACCTCGGGAATCGGGAATCGGGAAATTAAATTGTGATTTTTTATGGGACAAGTGTAAGCTAAATGGGACTGGTCAATTTGGTACTGAACTTGTCCTACAGGACAAGTGCTCTTAAATCTTTAGGTAGAGCCCTGGTTGTGTAGATGACTAGCAACCACAAGGTTGATTAGCTAATCATTTGCCTTATCGTCGTCAGTGATTCCGTGTTTACATGTAATCCTATATCCAAATGAAGATATATTTAAGTAAATATTATTTTTTATGGTCATTAACAAACGGAGAGTACTTATAACATTATATCAATGTAGAATAACTCTGGGGCGCTAAAGCCATCTATGGTCTAGATTTCTGTGGACCACCTAATAATATTGTAATGTAGAACAATAGGAACAATTAACCTGGATTTACCCATAAAAGATTTGACCGTATAAAGTTTAATATAAAATCAATTTTTGTTGGGTTATTTATAAACTTCGACCTTATTGGGAGAGGCATTGACTTCAACAACTTATTTAGCTGCCAGTGGGTTAAAAGTAAAGTTATCTTCTTTAGTGCTCACAACTTTATTTGAATAGTCATTCTGTTTACTTAAACCAGTGGTTCGCGATCTTTTTAACCTCGTGGCGTACCCGAGACCAATTAAGAAACGAACGGGTGCACTTTGCACTAGGAGTCAAAATAATATGCTAAATACTTAAACAATTTAGGTAAAAATATAAAAAAATTAAAAGTTTAATTTAAATAATTTCATCACCGAATTTTCCACATAACGAAATTACTGTTTTTTGAGCTCTCTTGCTTTTCGATAATTAATGTAGAACTAACGTTACAATGGAAAAGAACGAACTAGACACTAACCATTTAGTAGTTTATGATCTATGCACACTCTGTCATAAATTCAAGTGTGGAGCACCTAGCTAACCCTTGTGGCGAACCAGTGCGCCGAGGCGCACCATTTGAGAAGCACTGACTTAAACAATCAATTTAGGTTTTATTGAAAATAAAAAAAATCTTACTTAGCACCTCATGCCAAGTTACAGGAATTATTTTATTTTGCAAACCACAATCCTATTTTAAAATGTGCTAAACACCTAAGCATCTTTATTACCGCCAATCAGTCGCAACTTCATTCCATGCCACTCCTGCAGGCAGAAGTAATGGCCGACACATCTGTAGCTCTGGCTGCCCACAACATGAAACTCGTATCGAGCAAGATCATCAAGAGGTTGTGTCGGATCATCGACAAAACCTCCCTAATGCCAACTCCGACCCTGGAGAAGCATAAAGATTGGGAGGAGATCGCTATTCTTGCAAGGTTTGTAGTTTTCTTAAAATAAACCTGGTATTCAATTTGTACAGCAATGTTTTTTTCTCAAATCTCCCATAGTAAACTAACTAATATATGACTTTGTAATCCAAAACTGTAAACATTCAATTAGTACAACAATCTTTTTTTTCTCTCAAATTTAGAATAGTAACTCACTAATTTATGACTTTTTATTGCAAAACTGTGAACCTGTATTCAGACACAAAAATCAGTACACCAATGTTTTTAAAGCGATATATTTATGTTTAATCTAAATTGCTACCTCAGTCTTAACGATAGAAAAACGGATAAAACACTTTTAAGTCATAATAATATGACAACTTTGTTTATAAAAAACAAGAATTTGTATATTAACATTTGTACCAGAGCAGGGCCAGTTTACAACTAATTACAGTCACAAATTATTTACTTTAATTTTTATTTCGATGTTCTCAGATATTTGCTCATGCTATCGTTCAACAACAACTTGGACGTGGCAGCTCATCTTCCATATTTGTTTCATCTGGTGTCCCTTCTGCTGTCAACCGGTCCGCTGTCATTGCGCGCATCTATTCATGGACTTGTAGTCAACATCATTCACTCTCTGCTCACTTGTAAGCAGATTGAGTTTCGAGGTATGGTGTTAGTTTTTTTACTGTGTTACAAATCAACCACATTAGTCCTTGCTCAGTCAAGATTTTATCAGTGTCTGTAAACCTTATTTAAATTAAATTTCATCAATGTATGTAAACCTTATTCAAAAAGAATTTCATCGGTTTCTGTAAACCTTATTCATATAAAATTTTATCAGTGTCTGTAAACCTTATTTAAATCGAATTTTATCAGTGTATGTAAACCTTATTCAAATAGAATTTTATTAGTGTCTGTATTATTGTCAATATTTTGGGGCTGGTAACGATCAATTACATCATATTGTAAAGAACAATAGTAGATAAATAAATTGAACTAGGAAAAAACAAATGTACTCTATATACCCCGAGTTATCACAAAAAATCACCTAAATTAAAAACTTTGGAAGTAAATATAATGCACTATTACAACATATATAAAACAGCTAAAGACTAAAAAAATAACAAATTGATAGTAAATTTCAATGCGAATAAAGATTTTTTGGATACCCCAGATCCACCATGATCGTTTTCCTGCAAATCCCTTCAAACTGAATTGCACTTAAACCGGTTATCAGTTTGCTCTAACGCCCTATAAATACAGAAATAAAGTAAACCAAGTCTAAATTGTTCTGGTGTTAAATACTATGTATTAGATTGCAATGACAAATTTTAAATAAATCACACCAGTAAAACTAACAGACCCCAGAAAATTAGCACAACAACTTTTTTCCACATTTTAGACATTTTTGAACCATATTCTTAGTTTTTTGATATCTTATATTCTTAGTTTTTGATAAAATACTTTTAAAAATATCCCAGTTTACCCCGTAAAGCTCCCAATAATGTAAAAACTGAAAAAAGTGTTTGTTACTATTGTTGTAGTTTTTGTATACAAATTTAAACATAATTTAGACCAGATGATTATCAAGTCTGGATAGGTAACCAAGTAACCCACTAGGTTCTGCTTGCAGAAACAAAAAATAAGGGAATTGGTTAACAAAGCCACCTGTTTGTTTCATTAAGAAAATAAAGATATTA
This sequence comes from Ciona savignyi, assembly GCA_000149265.1. Lineage (NCBI taxonomy): Eukaryota > Metazoa > Chordata > Ascidiacea > Phlebobranchia > Cionidae > Ciona > Ciona savignyi. The sequence continues at coordinate 396,339 of CH002697.1, forward strand.
AGTTTGTATTGGTAACTCGCAATGTCATTGGTTTATGCTTGCACAAACAAACTACATTTTGTATCATATATATCAAGATTACATTGGTAATCAGGGAACCTGATTGTTTCTGCAAGCAAAAAATAACAGGCACTCAAAAATGGTTTTACAAATAGTGATAGCATGTGCCTAACTGTTAATAGTTTAAATTATATATTATGGATATCTATAAACGATATTTAAATTTAATTTCATCAATTTATTAAACTTATTTAAATTGAATTTCATAAGTATCTATGAACCGAAAACTGGATTCACACCAGAAAGACGCTTTGTCTAGCATTCCACAAAAACGTTTTTGTTGTAAACGCGTTTTTCGTTTTAGTTGATTTTAACCATCACCAATGAAACTCTTTCCGTTGGAATGTTTTGTGTAAGTGTGGATATAGACATAGAAATAGAATAATATATAAAAATAAAGGTGAAGATATAATATTTCATTATTTATATGCAGCGTACTATCACCATAGAACACTGTAGTTAAACTTTGGATAAACCCTTTATTAGGTAGTTGACCAAGGTGACTTTCTTTTCACACCGTAACTAACATGCTTCTGGAACACCCTGGAAAATTAAAACTTTACAAGAATGACAACCTAAAAATTCAATTCTGAATTACTTGTAGCTTGAATCTAATTATAGAAAAGAATCATCTCCTATAGTATCATCACCTGAACTGCAAACTCTCTTAATCTTAACTTTTGTACTTTTTAAGGTTGTCACATTTGTTCTAAGGTAGCGTCACGGGTTAGTTTGGATGTTCTACAGCAAAGTTTTATGCCAAATCCATTCTAAGAAGTGTGGCATAGTAATGTAATGTGGTCCCAATATTTTGCACTTGGACAACTAAAAACAAACACTAAGATAAATTTATATTATAGGCTCAATATATTGTTAACCAGTACTTACCTGGGAAATTCATGTTAGTTTGGAACCTACTGATACCACTACTGTAAAGTCTAGGCTACACAACCAGCTGAAATGTAGGCCTATGTGTTATGCATGTATTTGTTGGGTTATTTAACCACAACAGGCTAAGATACGGATTTTACACTAAATACATCTTGCTTTGGCCTAATTGCAGAGCACTTACAAATTCACTTCAACCTAAACTCTCTAATTTAATTAAAACTGGTGTATTTATTTTAAAACGCATTTATAATACATAGTAATATTATCTGTATTGCATTTTAGCAATAAAACAGTTTTATAGGTTAATATTTTACGATAACCTGTACTGCAAAAAAACACTTCATAAGAAATAGCACATGTGCTATTCCTTAAAAACTGGTTTTTTTTCTTTTGCCCAACAACGTGTCGTTTGCATCAAATCGGTGTGGTGTGAATTAGCGCAAAGATACAGTGTTTTCTATTTGAAAAACGAAGCAACATGTTTAAAACGATTTTGTGTCATTTTGGTGTAATCCCAGCCTTTTTTAAGTAGAATTTATTCAGTGTCATTATCTGTGCATTTCCTTTGAAGGACTGATTAGCTTGGTGAGTAACTGTGTTGCCTTTTAGCCAAAGGAGTGCAAGTTCAAATTTTTTTTTAAGATTTCAACTGTTTTTTTATGATTTTTTGGAACAGATCATCTGAACAATTAACTCTTTCACTCCCGGCCAAATGCATTAATTTAAACATGCTGTCCCGCAGTGTTTTTTACAATTTTTGGTCATTTTCAAATTAGCACAGTTTTTCTCAAATTTATGCTATGATTTAATATTTAGTATGGTTGGAAAGATAATTTATCCCACTTTTAAACAAACCGCACAACTAGAATCTACCTCCAATAAAGAATATATTATGTAAACTTTAGTGAACACCACTTTTTATGTAAAGAAAATTCTGCTCGACTTTGAAAATTTTGAGGTGCACTGACAAACGAAATACTCACTAATTATTGGTATGCCCAAATGATATAAAAATTGGAATGTAGATTGTCTAATAGTTTTTGTACTCAGGAAAATTTGAACTGTATTTATCTTCAGTAGTTTTTTTACTATTCCTAATTGAAATTTTCCTTTATTCTAACTATATTATGAAAAATTGAACCAAAACGCATTGAAGTTTTTAGTTTTGTAGAACTAAAATAGTAAAAAGTATAAATAAGAACAGTGAAGGAAGTGTAAAAAGGGCATACAAAAGCAAACAAACACAAATACTATATCCAATATTCTTCAAAGCAGGGCACACTGAACTAGCTAGTCTCGCCGCCTTTTTCTTTATCGTGCGCTCAGCAGGCCCAGCTGGATTCATGCTTTGGTGAACACGAAGCATAAACGCCTGCTGCGAAAACGTCACCAACGCTCTCCTTTTTTTCTCAACGGCACGAAATTCACAGAGAATGTAAAGAAAGACTTGCTTGACAAAAAGAGCTTCTCCGCAAGTTAACGCGACTACTATTGGCTGAGTTAATCACTTGTAAATTCGTGTAAAATCGATAGAAATAAGAGGCGAAGCCTTGAAAAAGAAAGGCTATCACTCCTCGCATTTTTAATATTTCTCCACGAAAATTACAGAGAATAAAATATAGGGTTTCCTTGATCGAATGAGCCATAGCTGAGGTCTCTACCATTACGCATTGCGGAGAAATCGTTTTTTAGATTTGCATCCATTTATGTACAGGCGGGATACCATGTTTTCCCACCAACTCGCCATATATGGCGAGTTGGGACGGAAAGAGTTAAACAGTGAATTATTAACCAACTTAACAGGGCACAGTTTTATAATAGTGTGTATTTACATTGGAAAATGGAATTTGACCTTGATACAATTTGCACAAGGAAAATTGTCTCCAAATGGCTAGAAATGCTTATTTTTCTAGTTTCATTGTATACTTTTACCAAAAAGCACAATTTCTTTAGTTGTCTGGCAGTTTTATTAGCATGTTTACTGCAAGTAAAACTCTCTTACTATTGTGTACCAATCTTATGCTAAGTATTTGTATCGGGTTATATGGCAATGTATGTGATTAAAACTTCTTTGCTTTATTGTTTAAACCAAAATAAAGGTACCACACATTATTCAGAGTCCACACACAATGTTTATTTAAATAGTTTACTATTTTCATGTATATATAGTTTGACTTCAGTCATTTTTTCTCATAACATTTGATAATTTAATGAAAGTTTTTTTTGTTTTATTATTTTAAAGTCTTTACAGATTGTATTCAAATTTTTAAATGATTTCTATTATTCCATAAACAACACAAAAATAATTAACAACTCTATTGTTTGCCAACACAGGGTATTATGTCATAATTGATTTTATTTATATTTTAAACTAGAATTTGAACTCAATGTAATATACACAAGTAAAATTACGATGATATTGAAAAATAAACAAGATTCTATTAACTACATACAAAAAATACCCTTAAAAAAATATACATATATTTGATTGCCAATGTACAGGTAAAAATAGAAAAAAAAAAGATCAAATACATTGATGAAAGTTTAATTTTGTTTTTCACTTTTCCGGTAAATTTCTCCTGGGTTGATTGGTCAAAATGTTTATTTCTACATATGTCCATGATGTTATCTAACAATTGTTGAAGTTTTAATCTGATAAATCATTCTGAGAAATATCAGGGTCACATGGCATGTCTTACAAAATCAAAGTTTATGGATTTTTTTTTAAAGAACCCGCAATAAAATGTCCATTGAAGTGTCTTTGAATGGATAAGTGATTTTTGTTGAAATATTAAGGTGTTGTTTTATTTTCGTTTAAGTGAACATTTTCTTTGTTTTCTCAATTACTTTCTGAACATCATCAGCGTTGTATCTTCCATATTTATTGGATGGGATGTGTCTGAAAAAATATTGTTTATTACTTTAAGTCTATCCCTGGCAAAGTTTTGCTGCTTATAACACTACCATTTTGATATGCAGAAATTGGTTTTAATCTCAAAAGCTGATGTTAGATTTGCTGTTAGGTAAGAAATTTTAATTGTATCAGATAAGAGAATTTAGGTTACGTTAGAAATTCCAAAATCAAGTTCAAAAATCTTGTCCGTACCTCTTCATGAGTTTTTTCACAGCATCCAATCTTTGTTTTCGTCGATACCGAAGACCTTCTTTGTAAATAGTATCTTTAGATGGTTCTGTCCCAAGTTCTGCTATCTTTCTTGCAACAAATTCTGCTTCCCATTTGTCGTACAAATGATGCTGCCCAAAAACGTCTTGCAAACTCCCAGTTTGGTTGGATTCAACAGCCATTTGTATGGAAGCTGCCACTGGAATCTCTCTCATTGCCTCTCTCATTGGATTGTCTGTGTATACCGCTTCAAGTTTTTCAATTTCATACAAAATGCCAAATATGGCATTTCTCCACAGTGCATCAGATTTTCTGATTTCTTTTGTCATAAGCTTGTTGAGTTTGTCATTGATTTGTTGCCTTAATTCATTCACCTTTTCTTTTGTGTAATCTTCTGCCATTTTGGGTTTTCCTTTTAAATAAGAGACTGATGAATCGTTAAAGAGTTTGTTATACAAGCCTTTTTTGCATTTTTCTTTAACTTTATGTGTATATGCGTCGAACCATGAGTCTTTAAATCGTACCAAGGCCATTTCTGCTTTGCCATTTACAGAAAAAAAGACACAAGATCCGATGGACAAAATGCTTCCATGTTTGACTAATTTCACTAAAATCCTAAGTAGCTCCTTGCCAGTAATGTTTCCAATTTCAATGCTATCATTATAGCACAACTGAAAACTTTGTTTTAAATTGCCATTATCCTTAAATATCCCAAGTCTTTTCTCTATTTGTTTCTTTAACTCCTTGATTCCAGTCTTTACAGGTATTAATTCGATGTCTATTTCCTCAAATGACAGAGAACCTCTCAATAACTTTATGACTTCTTCAAAACTTAATGACATGGCTGAGTTAAAGGAATTAAAACATACAACGAACACATATTAACAGTTTGATATTATTTGAAAGGTGGTAATATTAACACCCAATGTTATATTAACACAGCTATTCGGAAACTTTCTGTCAATACACGGCTCAGTTAGTGGTATATAAAGATCTCGTGTATTAAACCTCCAATATTTAAGGTTAAATAAATTAATCTTAAATAATACACTTACTAATTATAAGTTAGTTTGCTATAACTATATTATTTACTATTAAATAGTATATAACTACCAAATGGTTTAAAGTTTAGTTCTGGTTGGTTTACAATACACATCAATTATGCTTTAAAGTCTGTTGTAATATTTGTGTAAAATATATTTGCTTATATCTTTAGTCAATATTGATTCAAAAGGTTATTATATTGTTTCATTATCCCGATGTATTACCAGTCCAGTTATTAATTTAAAAAAACTTTAATTTGAAAAACCAAGTTAAAACTTTATTTTAAGACAATAAGTTGTTTCATTTTTCATTTTTTTTAAAGATTTCAACTGTTTTTTTTATGATTTCTTTGGTGGAACAGATCATCTGAACAATTGAACAGTGAATTATTAACCAACTAAACAGGGCAAACTTTCCTAATAGTGTGTATTTACATTGGAAAATGGAATTTGACCTTGATACAATTTGCACAAGGAAAATTGTCTCCAAATGGCTAGAAATGCTTATTTTCCTTGTTTCGTAGTATACTTTTGCCAAATAGCACAAATTCTTTAGTTGTCTGGCAGTTTTATTAGCATGTTGACTGCATGTAAACCTCTCTTACTATTGTATACCCAGCATATTCTAAGTATTTGTGTCAAGTTATATTGCAATGTATGTGATTAAAACTTCTTTGCTTTATTGTTTAAACCTAAATAAAGGTACCACACATTATTCAGAGTCCACACACAATGTTTATTCAAATAGTTTACTATTTTCATGTATATATAGTTTGACTTTAGTCATTTTTTTTCTTCATTTAATAAAAGTTTTTTTTTTGTTTTTATTATTTTAAAGTCTTTACAGATTGTATTTTATTCCATGAACATCACGAAAATAATTAACAACTCTGTTGTTTGCCAACACATGACATTATTACATAATTGATTTTATTTATATCTTAAACTAGAATTTGAACTCAATGTAATAAACACAAGTAAAATAAAAATGATATTGGAAAAATAAACAAGATTCTATTAACCACATACAAAAAATACACTTTAAAAAAATATACATATTTGATTGCCACTGTACAGGTAAAAATAGAAAAAAGAAAGATCAAATACATTGATGAAAGTTTAATTTTGTTTTTCACTTTTCCGGTAAATTTCTCCTTTGTTGATTGGTCAAAATGTTTATTTCTACATATGTCCTTGTTGTTATCTAACAATTGCTGAAGTTTTAATCTGATAAATCATTCTGAGAAATATCAGGGTCACATGGCATGTCTAACAAATCAAAGTTTATGGATTTTTTTAAAGAACCCACAATAAAATGTCCATTGAAGCGTCTTTATATTAATAAGTGATTTTTGTTGAAATATTAAGCGGTTGTTTTATTTTCTTTTAAGTAAACATTTTCTTTGTTTTCTCAATTACTTTCTGAACATCATCAGCGTTGTATCTTCCATATTTATTGGATGGGATGTGTCTAAAAAAATATTGATTATTACTTTATGTCTATCCTTAAAAATAGTTATACTGCTTATACCAACACAAAGTCGATATTTAGGGATTTGTTTCAATCTTAATAGCTGATGGTAGATTTACAGATAGGTAAGAAATTAAAAAAAAAACACTTTAAATTACATAAAGTTAAAAAAATTCCTAAATTAAGTTCAAAAATATTGTTCGTACCTCTTCATGAGTCTTTTCACAGCATCCGATCTTTGTTTTCGTCGGTATCGAAGATATTCTTTGTGAATAGTATCTTTAGATGGTTCTGTCCCAAGTTTTGCTGTCTTTCTTGCAACAAATTCTGTTTTCCATTTGTCGTACAAATAATGCTCCCCAAAAACGTCTTGCAAACTCCCAGTTTGGTAGGATTCAACAGCCATTTGTATGGAAGCTGCCACTGGAATGTCTTTCATTGGTTTATTTGGATTGTCACTGTATGTGTTCACTTCAAGTTTTGCAATTTCTTCCAAAATGCCAAATATGGCATTTCTCCACAGTGCATCAGATTTTCTGATTTCTTTTGCCATAAGCTTGTTGAGTTTGTCATTGATTTGTTGCCTTAATTCATTTACCTTTTCATTTGTATAATCTTCTGCCATTAGGGTATTTCCTTTTGAATTAGAGACTGCTGTATCATTAAAGAGTTTGTTGTACAAGCTTTTTTACACTTTTCTTTAACTTTCTGGGCAAATACCTCGAAATATGAGTCTTTAAATCGTACCAAGGCCATTTCTGCTTTGCCATCCACAGAAAAAAAGACACAAGATCCGATGGACAAAATGTTCCCATGTTTGACTATTTGCACTAAAATTCTAAGTAGCTCCTTGCCAGTAATGTTTCCAATTTCAATGCTATCTTTATAGCACAATTGAAAACTTTGTTTAAATTTCCCATCATCCTTAAGTTTTCCAAGTTTTTTCTCTGTTTTTTCCTTCAACTCTTTGAATCCAGTCTTTACAGATGTTAATTCGATGTCTATTTAGTCAAATGACAGAGAACCTCTCAATAACTTTATGACTTCTTCAAAACTTAATGACATGGCTGAGTTAAAGGAACTAAAACATACAACAAACACTTATTAACAGATTAACAGATTATTTTAAAGGTGGTTATATTAACACCCAATGTTATATAATACAGCTTTTTGGAAACTTTTTGCTAATACTTGGCCTAGTTAGTCATATAGAAAGATCTCATGTATTAAAACCCTATTATTTAAGATTAAATAGAGTAATTTTAAATAATATTCTAACTAACTATAACTATAAGTTAGTTTGCTGTAACGATATTATTTAATATTTAATAGTATTTAAATACCCAATGGTTTAAAGTTTAGTTCTGGTTGGCTTACAATACACATCGAATATGCTTTAAAATCTGTTTTAATATATGTGTAAAATATATTTACTTAAATCTTTAGTCAATATTGATTGAAAAGGTTATTAAGTGTTTCATTATCCCGATGTATTACCAGTAATTAATAACTGGATGTATTACCAGTAATTAATTAAAATAAAACTTTAATTTGAAAAATCAATTTAAAACTTTATTTTAAGACAATAACTTGTTTCATTTTTAATTTTTTTTAAAGATTTCAATTGTTTTTTTATGATTTCTTTGGTGGAACAGATCATCTGAACAATTGAACAGTGAATTATTAACCGACTCAACAGGGCACAGTTTTATAATAGTTTGTATTTACATTGGAAAATGGAATTTGACCTTGATACAATTTGCACAAGGAAAATTGTCTCCAAATGGCTAGAAATGTTATTTTCCTAGTTTCATTGTATACTTTTGCCAAATAGCACAAACTCTTTAGTTGTCTGGCAGTTTTATTAGCATGTTTACTGCAAGTAAAACTCTCTTACTATTGTGTACCAATCTTATGCTAAGTATTTGTGTCAAGTTATATTGCAATGTATGTGATGGAAACTTCTTTGCTTTATTGTTAAAACCAAAAAAAGGTACCACACATTATTCAGAGTCCAGACACAATGTTTATTCAAATAGTTTACTCTTGTCATGAGTTTGACAGCAGTCATTTTTTCTCATAAGATTTACTCATTTAAAAAAAGTTTTTTGTTTTATTATATTAAAGTCTTTACAGATTGTATTCAAATTTTTAAATGACTTCTATTATTCCATGAACATCACGAAAATAATTAACAACTCTGTTGTTTGCCAACATAGGGCATTATGTCATAATTGATTTTATTTATATTTTAAACTAGAATTTGAACTCAATGTAATAAACACAAGTAAAATTACGATGGTATTTGAAAAATAAACAAGATTCTATTACCAACATACAAAAAAACACTTTAAAAAAATATAT
>CH002697.1:456375-466514 GCA_000149265.1 Ciona savignyi
GAGATGAGATCTTCCTTGAACGGTGTACAGGCATCCATGAAAGAACTAAGAAGGACCATGCTTCAAAGCAGCAGTACGGATGGAGAATCTGCCCAGTACTTATCGGTGCAAGATAGCAAATTAGTTTAAACATAGCACTTGGTCAGTTACCGGTACCTATTCTATGCCAACTACCAAACAAAGTTTTTGACAGAGCTACAGCAAGCTCATCCGAATATTATAAATCAAAATTTTATTTAGTGTGACAATTGTAAGTTGAATTATCGTATTAAATGTCTAACCGATGTCTTTAGTCACTTAAATATTTATCAGTAAATAATATTAAAAAGCAATTAGCATCCATCTGAAATTGGTTTGTAACCATTGCTCTTTTAAACATTGTCTCTTTTAAACACTGACACTGAACTTTATCTTTTACTTACTTCTTCCACCTCTTCTAGAATTTATTTTTTAATGATTTAGATTATGACATATTAAATGTTGGGGATGAGGGGACTTAGGTGCCCCGAGCTGTATATAACCTCTGAAGAATGTAAATCTAGTTTATTTACAAATCACCAAGGTTTTTCTACCTTAAGTCTAAATATTAGATCATTGACAAATCCAAAAATTTTTAATAACTGACACACTGTTTTTTTTAGATTTAAACCAGAGGTGATTGCTTTTTGATCCTCATACCCTTCCACGAACTTACCTTACAATAACTATCTAGGATTCTTTATATTAACCCTTTTCTTACCTAAATACTATCATGACATGTAATTCTATTCAGTCTTTTTAACTATAATATTTATATACCTATTATTACCTTTACCTATTATTACATCTATTACCTTTCACTTATAATCACTATGCTTTTCGTTATTACCCTATCCTCCCACTGCACACTCCTCTCTCAAAGCTGTGTGTTTTGTCTTGTTTTTTATTATTGAGATTAAATTGCTTTGTCACAACTTTACTATTTCACCATCACTGTATTAGCCCACTGTGTATTGTTATAATTCCAGCATGTTGTCCTATTTTTATCATTTTACCGTTTCAGTTACAAGGGTTTTTTATTGTTATTGGCATGCCGATGGCAATTTGTATGTGTAGTGTTGTTTTCTTTTTAGTTTTTTTACCATTTTTATTTTTAATTTTGTTGTTGTTGTAAAACTAATAAAAGCAGTTCATAATTTTTAATTTCATCTGCCAATGTGCCACAACATTGCCACAAAAATAGTTTTTAGATATATCCAACTGCGCATGCATATTCATGCAAAAGGAATGAAAACAACAGTGTGCGTCTCAAAACAATTCGCAAGCAAAACTGCTTGCCGTGCGAACATTAAGTAGTGATTGGGTTGGATTATGCAAGTTGTGTTTCAAAAAAAGCTTGGCCTAACTAGGTGGTAGAATAAAACCATATTATAAATGCAATAGTGTAACAAGTTATCCCTCGTTCGTATTTAAAAAATGTTGGACGGCAGCCAGATCGTACGATACCGTGTTCATCTCCATTATTCCCTAGGCCTAAAACGTCAAATCCACTAAACCGAAATTAAGACGTTTTGTTCAGATTTGTCAAATATTTATGTTTAATTAAATAGAAGTTACAAATTAAGTTTTGGCTGGAGTTTCAGCTGTGGCGCCAGAGATATACCTCTCGGTATCGGCTCTTTTGGACTTTTCCAAGCCTGTATATTGAGCAACTTGTAATGTTATTTCTTAATTTTTAGACCAAGATAATCAGCGTTGTTGTAGCTAGCTAAATTTGTTAATCAAATTCAAAAATAATCAACCAAATTGTCTAAAAAGCGATTTATGTAGAACCAACACGGCATTTCCCAGCCATTAGATAGGGACAATATTGCAATTTGGGCCCCATGGAGGGCCCATTGTTCCGTCACAGGCGAACAATAGCTTGCTTTACTCTCCCTTTAATTTACTCTGATATGTTTCCCTGGCCATTGTACTTTGTAAGTGCTGGATAGCACGCTTTTGCGCATTGATCACATTACACAATCATTTATTACGCCATAGCAACATTCCTGCAGAAAATGCGCGTGTTTTTTACATCACAATGGTCGACTGTGACGTTTCATAAACAGCAACAAGTTTTATCATAGCATTTAAACAACGCTACACAAAAAATGTGGTGACCATGTGCTTTGCATGTGTAAGATAAAACTAAAGTAGGAAAATTCAAAACTACCAATCGGTTCTCTATTATTATATAGACATACAAGGCATGATGACCTATTCTTGTGCAGACACTTTAAACATGGTAGTCTAATTTCGATTTCCCCACTTTCTATGTTTTTATCGAAGATTCAAATGAAATTTTAGTGTTTAATTTCGGTCGTATATTACTTTGTACATTAAAACTGCCATGTTTCATTTATTTACGTCGATTGGTTCGAATACTAAGGGTCGTGCATATAAACCTACAAATGTTTTTGGTTATCCCCGTGAATGAAAAAAACAAGGCGGTTACCAAACGGGCAATCGTTAGATCGCCCACCGTCGGTTTACCACAACTATTGCAGTGTGTTGTGTATGATTCACACGTTCCTTCAATTTGGTAGAACCATAGTATACTAAATCTGTTTAGTATACTATGGTAGAACCCATTAATCCGCTGGGTTAAGGCAATGTCCTCTAAGTGCCTTGCTCAAGGACACAACCGACTAGCTAGACCAGTTTCGAACCTACAACCTTTTGACTGAAAGGCGTCGCACTAAACCACCAGACTAACCGGTCGGACATATATGATTAATCGACTTCAAACAATTTGGGTGAAACATTAAATTTATTGTTTGGATAATCGTGTTTTACCCAGGTAAGTCGGAAATTCGGTGCAATTGCACTTTTATGGGTTATTTAACTTTATAACCTATACTTGTTTTAGACAACATCTCCTAATTGCCCTGACCAAGTACATAGCCGATTAAGCCAGCTGGTGGTTTGATCCTATACTACCCCTTATGCGTGCCTTCTTCCAGCCATTGCCGTCTGGGGTGCAGAAAACGGTAAGAATATGCTGCAATTTGTTGGGCAGTCCATGTTTGCCACGAAAAAAAACATTGATCCAGTAAAGACGCTTACATTTGTGGAATTACGCCCCGCCTCTTCTAACCTAACAAACGAAGGTTATTTCTGTCTACCTGCTGTTCTAGTCCCATGATGTGAAAACACCAGCTGTGTTTAAACAGTTAAATATAAACTAAAGGAATTTGGTATATATACAAGGGGCGGATGTTTCGTTGCCATCAACTTGATTCGACGATATCAAGATGAAGCTTTTCGTGTTGGCAGCACTTTTCGCATTCGCCGGTAAGTGAGGGGTCAATACTAAAGGAGTAAATTAGTCCTAACCTATTTTTACTAACTTTATCCCAAGCCCTAATCCTGACATCGCATTTTGTTCTCTTCTTCATTATAGTTTTTCCCCTAAGGAATCGTTTATGTGTTTTTTCAAGACATTTAAACATATTTTGATTTTCTTACTTACTACAGAAAAGTACAAACCTAATTAAAACAAATTTTTGATAAATAAACAAAAATGTATAATAAATATCCATAGAGGTATTTTATATGTACTATTAATGTACGTTGATCAATGTAACCCTATCGCTCCCCAGCGGCAAATGATCGTATTATTGGTGGAACTTTGACCAGACCAGGGGATCTCCCTTACATAGCTAATCTCCGACAAAATGGCTACCAGTTTTGTGGCGGAACTGTGGTGAACGAAATGTGGGTCGTGTCGGCAGCTCATTGTTGGGTCAAGTAAGTGAGGTTTCTTTTTCCGGGCTAATTTTTGGATCCATGATGGGCGTCACTAACATTTAAAGTAGTAATTTGTATAAAAAACGTTCGAGTCAACGACACAGCCGTTCGTAAATAACGTTACTACCATTCATAAGTGATGTATACATAACTGTTATGTTTCCCCCCCATAAATGGAAAACACAAACGCGTTATCATACGGGCGATGTTATATGTAAATGGGGCGTTGTTACACCGTCAATACTCCGATTTTTTATGATGCCCACAAGTTCCTACCGGTAAGAGAGCTGCTGATTGTGAATCCAAAATATTTTAGCTGACAACAGACCACTGCCTTACCAACTAACCGGCTGGGGCCACTACATATAAGATAATTGTTTCATATTCCGACTTTCCCGTTTAGAATAAGGTGTAAAAAATTACTCTTCGTATTCAGAAGTATTTTCAGTAAAAATTGAACGATTACTTTATGCCTACAAGGTCAAATGAAAAGTAATAGAAACAGACAACAATTTCGCATATATCTGCCACAGAGCGAATCGCATGCAAGTGTTCGTTGGAGATTACGACCTCAGTGTGGTTGAGACTACTGAACAAAGTCAAGTGCCAGACAACGCCATTAAACATCCAAACTACAACTCCAACACACTCGTTAATGATATCATGCTTATCAAGATGAAGGTATTTTTCTGTCAATTTCGTTTTTATTTATTCTGTAGCATTTAATTCAGTTTCGGCTGCGTTTAACTTTGTCAATTTTTTTCCTTCTTTTTCGGTTGCGTTCATTTTCCCCTTCAATAATTTTTGGGCGGTATAGTTTTTAACAAAATCCTCTATCACAGACGCCCTTCAACATGGACTCGTACGTAAAGGCAGCCCCGCTCCCAGCACAAGGTGCTGGGCCGTCAGTTGGTACTGAATGTGAGGTCTGTGGATGGGGAAACATTAACACTGCTGTCAGTAAGTATTTGCAAGTAGGATAGGATGTTCATGTTTATCCCCGTGAATGGCAAAACGCAAGGAGCATTTAACACACGAGCAACTCTCAGTTTACCCCGCAACCACTGTCACGTTAACAAATTCTCTTGCGACAGAAGGCTGGTTTTGATTTCATAACCTTATAGGCTTACAGCTATAAAAAAATTAATATGTGCATAATACAAAACCTAATCCCCAATACATCGCATGCAGCCGACTATCCAGACCAGCCATATTGCGTGGACAAAATCTATGTTATTGACATTGATGTGTGTAACCAAGCGAACTCGTACGACGGCGAAATTCTGGATGGTATGATTTGCATTGGAGACATGGCAGGTGGCCGTGACTCTTGCCAGGTGAGTGTTTGAGGTTTTTAGTACTTACTGGTGGTAAATTAAGATCTTTAGGGAAGTCATTTTTTATTGGGCACAATTTCAAACCCATGATGGGCTCGTTGCTAAAAAGGTTTTTGTACGAAAGTTGGTATGTGTGTCGGTGGCGTTAACCATTCGGCCACACGACCGTACTTGAGAGTGTGGAAGTTTATCATTGTGCGCCTGCAGTGGCTGCTGTATTTACGTGATTGAAGATTGGCCCGACACGGCAAATTGATTCATTTCGTCCCAATTGGCGCAACGGTAAAACACAGCATCGCGTAAGCACATCTCAAAAAGTAAAGGGTGAATAGGCAGCAAAATGCAATTTATAGTCATAGTTGATAATTTACATTATAATGCGTATACATGGGGCGTTTTACTGGGCACTCAAGCACACCTTTTCAACCGAGTAATATCTGACTAGTTGTCCAAATTGAAGTCAAGTCTAATTTTCAGCAAACTGTAAGAGTTTCAAGAATTTTGTACCTAGAGTTTATCACAATGTGCCTTAGTTCGGCGCCATACATTGATCCTCACACTGTTTTCAATTGACTGTGGGCACTGGGTGTTTTAGATTGCACTTTAAGAAAGTCACTGAGCTTAGATCAATGCTGAAACGTAATACATTTCGTGACAAGCCTTCTTTTTCAGGGCGATTCTGGTGGCCCGGTGACATGCCAAGGAATTCTCCAAGGTATTGTGTCTTGGGGCTACGGCTGCGCCGTAAAGAACTATCCAGGCGTATATACCGAGGTTGCGTATTTCAGAAATTGGATGGATACCACCATGGCCAACAATTAAATAAAAACTTGATGGATAACACGTTATTGTCGGTTTGAGCACTCTAAGCCATTTAGCTCATTTGTATAGTTCGACGCGTAAGTCGGGGACGCCAGAATCGAAATCAGTAGATAAATGTGCTCAGGATCCTTAAAAAGTAATTTACTAACTAGAGAGTGTCAACCACGTGTTAACCACCACTATTTGTAAAACACATGTTGTATACCCTATATTCATGCTACAGGGTCCCTAACCACAATTTGTATTTTATACACTGCGTATGTAGTTTGTTTCTGCAAGCATAAACGCATGGGTCCCATAGTTAACAGACCAAACTTAATTTACATTTTTAGTTGAATAAAGAATAAACGTTTTAAATTTACGAACATTTTACCACAAATGTTTTAAATTATAGCTTGTTTTCAAGCGCTGTAGTAAAATAAAGCTAAATTTCCAAAACGGCCCGATTTAGTTTTTCATGATTTCAGGGAATTCCCCTGGGTTTGGTAGATAAGTTTCTGTTTTTACATAAGTGAGTCATGTTAAGTAACAATTCTTAAAGTTTTAATCTGATTTGTCGACTTCTTGTTGAAGATGTCATTGCGATGTCTGCCACAATCAAAATTTAGGAACATATCTTTGTTTTCATGTAAATTAACCTAATTAAATGTTTTCTTTTTTTAATTGGCACAAAGTGTCTAATGTTTTAACATTTTACCAAATTTTATTAAAATTACAGCACCCGTTCAAGTGCTATGCCCAAAAAATCTAATTTTTTAGAAAAAAAATGTTTTGGTTTAAACGTCTCAGGGGAATTTCCCTAGATTCATTACCCAAAATTTTGGTTTCTGCTTATCTAGATTATGTTCTGTTACAAATGTCAAATTTTTATTGCGATTTCATTACTCCTTTTGCTAGATTTCGGAGCAACATGACATGCTTGTCACAATCATAATTAGAGAACAAAATCCGATTTTTAGGGTATTTCCCTGGGTAATTTTTTTATTTCTTTTAAGTGTTAAATCAGTGACTAATGCACTTACATTCCACCAAATCTGATTCAAATTGTATCGGTCGTTCAAGCGCTATGCCCAAAAAAGGCTATTTTTTTAGAAAAAAAAATACCGTTTTGGTTTTAACGTCCCAGGGAAATTCCCCTAGATTTATCACCCAAAATTTTAATTTCTGCATATCTAGACCATGTTGTCCAACAAATCACCGAGTTTCATTGCGATTTCATTAACCCTTCTGGTAGATGTCGGGGCGACATAGCATGCCTGTCACAATTATCATTTAACAGCAAAAGTTTAATTTATAGGGTATTTCCATAGGTAATTTTTTTATTTCTTTTAAGTGTTAAATCAGTGACTAGTGCACTAACATTCCACCAAATTTGATTGAAATTGGAGCAGCCATTCAAGCGCTATGGCCTAAAAAGCTATTTTTTTAGAAAAATATGACCGTTTTGGTTTTTAACGTCCAAGGGGAATTCCCCTAAATTAATTACCCAAAATTTTGGTTTCTGCATATCTAGGCCATGTTTTCTAAAAAATCACCAAGTTTCATTGCGATTCCATTATTCCTTCTGGTAGATGTCGGGGCGCCATAGCATGCCTGACACAATTATCATTTAACAGCAAAAGTTTAATTTTTAGGGTATTTCCATAGGTAATTTTTTTATTTCTTTTAAGTGTTAAATCAGTGACTAGTGCACAAACATTCCACCAAATTTGATTCAAATTAGAGCAGCCGTTCAAGTGCTATGGCCTAAAAAGCTATTTTTTTAGAAAAAAATGGCCGTTTTGGTTTTTAACGTCCAAGGGGAATTCCCCTAAATTTATTACCCAAAATTTCGGTTTCTGCATATCTAGGCCATGTTGTCTAAAAAATCACCAAGTTTCATTGCGATTCCATTATTCCTTCTGGTAGATGTCGGGGCGCCATGCCATGCCTGTCAAGCGTTTGACGAAAAAAAAAAAGAAAAAAAAACGAAAAAAAAAAAAAGAAAAAAAAAAAACGGACAAAAACAATATGTGTCCCATTTTTTCAAATGGGACCCATAACCAGATCCACTCATGTTGTACAAAACGCATGACATAACTAGAGAGTGTCAACCACGTGTTTAACCACCACTATTTGTAAAACACATGCTGTATGCCATATATTCATGATACAGGGTCCCTAACCACAATTTGTATTTTATACACCGAGTATGTAGTTTTTGTTTCTGCAAGCATAAACGCATGGGTCCCATAGTTAACATACCAAACATATTTTCAATATTTAGTTAAATAAAAAAAATGTCTTAAATTTACGAACATTTCACCACAAATGTTTTAAATTATAGCTTCTTTTCAATCGCTGTAGTGAAATAAAGCTAAATTCCCAAATAGTCCGATTTAGTTTTTTATTGTTTTATGGAATTCCCCTGGGTTTAATAGATAAATTTTTGTTTTTACATAAGTGAGTCATGTTATGTAGCATTTCTTAAAGTTTTAATGTGATTTGTCGACTCCTTGTTCGAGATGTCAGTGCGATATGGCATGCCTGTCACAATCATAATTCAGGAACATATCTTCGTTTTTAGGGGAAGTACTCTAAGCAAATGTTTTCTTTCTTTTAATTGGCCTAAAGTGTCTAATGGTCTAACATTTAACCAAATCTGATCAAAATTAGAGCAGCCGTTTAAGCGCTATGCCCAAAAAATCTAATTTTTTAGAAAAAAAATGTTTTGGTTTTTAACGTCTCAGTGGAATTTCCTTAGATTCATTACCCAAAATTTTGGTTTCTGCTTATCTATACCATGTTCAGTTACAAATGTCAAATTTGTATTGCGATTTCATTACTCCTTTTGCTAGATTTCGGGGCAACATAGCATGCTTGTCACAATCATAATTAGAGAACAATATCCGAATTTTAGGGTATTTCCCTGGGTAATTTTTTATTTCTTTTAAGTGTTAAATCAGTGACTAATGCACTAACATTCCACCAAATTTGATTCAAATTGGAGCAGCCGTTCAAGCGCTATGGCCTAAAAAGCAATTTTTTTAGAAAAAAATGACCGTTTTGGTTTTTATCGTCCCAGGGGTATTCCCCTAAATTTATTACCCAAAATTTTGGTTTCTGCATATCTAGGCCATGTTGTCTAAAAAATCACCAAGTTTCATTGCGATTCCGTTATTCCTTCTGGTAGATGTCGGGGCGCCATGGCATGCCTGTCACAATTATCATTTAACAGCAAAAGTTTAATTTTTAGGGTATTTCCCTAGGTAATTTTTTTATTTCATTTAAGTGTTAAATCAGTGACTAGTGCACTAACATTCCACCAAATTTGATTAAAATTGGAGCAGCCGTTCAAGCGCTATGGCCTAAAGAGCTAATTTTTTAGAAAAAAATGACCGTTTTGGTTTTTAACGTCCAAGGGGAATTCTCCTAAATTTATTACCCAAAATTTTGGTTTCTGCATATCTAGGCCAGGTTGTCTAAAAAATCACCAAGTTTCATTGCGATTCCATTATTCCTTCTGGTAGAAGTCGGGGCGCCATGCCATGCCTGTCAAGCGTTTGACGAAGAAAAAAAAAAAAAAAAAGAAAAAAAAGAAAAAAAAAAAAAGAAAAAAAAAAACGGACAAAAACAATATGTGTCCCATTTTTTCAAATGGGACCCATAATACTAGAGAGTGTCAACCACGTGTTAACCACCACTATTTGTAAAACACATGTTGTATACCCAATATTCATGCTACAGGGTCCCTAACCACAATTTGTCTTTTATACACTGAGTATGTAGTTTGTTTCTGCAAGCATAAACGCATGGGTCCAATAGTTAACAGACCAAACTTAATTTCCATTTTTAGTTAAATAAAGAATAAACGTTTTAAATTTACGAACATTTTACCACAAATGTTTTAAATTATAGGTTCTTTTCAAGCGCTGTAGTGAAATAAAGCTAAATTTCCAAAACGGCCCGATTTAGTTTTTCATGATTTCAGGGAATTCCCCTGGGTTTGGTAGATAAGTTTTTGTTTTTACATAAGTGAGTCATGTTATGTAACACTTCTTAAAGTTTTAATCTGATTTGTCGACTTCTTGTTGGAGATGTCAGTGCGATATGGCATGCCTGCCACAATCAAAATTTAGGAACAATTTTTGTTTTCAGGGAAATTAACCTAATTACAGTTTTCTTTTTTTAATTGGCACAAAGTGTCTAATGTTTTAACTTTTACCGGAA
>CH002697.1:466614-493515 GCA_000149265.1 Ciona savignyi
AATTATCATTTAACAGCAAAAGTTTAATTTTTAGGGTATTTCCCTAGGTAATTTTTTTATTTCATTTAAGTGTTAAATCAGTGACTAGTGCACTAACATTCCACCAAATTTGATTAAAATTGGAGCAGCCGTTCAAGCGCTATGGCCTAAAAAGCTAATTTTTTAGAAAAAAATGACCGTTTTGGTTTTTAACGTCCAAGGGGAATTCTCCTAAATTTATTACCCAAAATTTTGGTTTCTGCATATCTAGGCCAGGTTGTCTAAAAAATCACCAAGTTTCATTGCGATTCCATTATTCCTTCTGGTAGAAGTCGGGGCGCCATGCCATGCCTGTCAAGCGTTTGACGAAGAAAAAAAAAAAAAAAAAGAAAAAAAAGAAAAAAAAAAAAAGAAAAAAAAAAAAACGGACAAAAACAATATGTGTCCCATTTTTCCAAATGGGACCCATAACTAAACTACACTTATCTGAAGCCTAACATGTGTCCTAGTTGATGAGGTACATTTGGGCTAAACATAAGCGTATTTTCGGTGGCTTTAAAATACCAGTGCACGTGAAAACGTGAAATATATTTCACACGACGTGGCGGTTGATTGTAAGAAAATATTACACTCACGTGACATGCATGCGCAGAACGGACAAGTGGTATTTATTTATCACGACACCGACTTGTGATTACGCTTGTGTGAACCACGCCAGAGCTGAGTTACATCCAGTTTTTTTTACTGACCCAAGTTTCGAATTAGTGATGGGCTCGTCACCAGAATCGTTTTTTGTATAAGAGTTGGTAAATATATCGGTCGTGTTCACCCATTCCGCCACACGACCGTACAGTTACATTAATCTTAATACAGGGTTGTTTTTTTCTTGGTTAGCTCTATACCTCACAATAAATAAAGAAAAACTGAAATACAAAGCCTAGACTAGACTATGAGATAAATTAACTGATATTAATTATCTAAAAATAGTGACGTAATACACTGTAGATTTTAAAATTGGTTTGTACAGTCCAAAAATATGTCATGCAATGCGTTTCACTTTTAGGTGGAAAGCACATTTCTTCCAGATATAAAACCAAATTGCATACACAAGGTATAGGACCTCTATGGCCCAGGATCTAAACATATACAGGGGATCTCCCTATTGTAAATTGCCGTAGCACACATTTAAATATACTGATATAATCATTTGCCAATCGGCAAATGGAGGTACATAGGTTTAATCAAATAGAATTAAGTCTCGACATCTAAAGGCGCAAAAGTGTACTACTGCCTGTTTTCTGATTAGCCATACTAAGAAATTAGGTTAACAAATCTTATAAAATGGCTCATAAATCGATATACGGCACAGTTCACTCGATTATGGACAATGTATTTTGGTACAATGCGTGCTTGAAATGCAATTCGAAGAATGCAGGAAACGACAGGTAGCCATGTTTATTAGCATTTTAAGTATCTAAATGAGCTAATTAAATTGCAAGCTGATTAGACAGCTATTACAAAGCACAGTCTTTTATAATGTTTCTTAATTAATAAACCAGGCGGTACCTCTAAAAATTAATGTTAGGGTTGGGGTTAAAGTTAGTTCTGGGGTTGAGATTAGTGTTTGGGACAGGGTTAATATTACTTTTCATAGCAATCTAAGTGATCCAAGCGGTCCTGTAGTAGTTAGAGGCACCCGAAATCAGGTACTGAAGGTCGGTACCTCTAATTACTAGAGGATCACTTGTAGGGTTATCGTGAGGGTTCAAAGTGACCCTGTAGTAATTGAAAGCACCCCATGAGGGTTATCTTAGGAATTTAAGAAAGTTTAAAAACATCTGTTTATTATTCTAACATTGTAGTCTGACTTGCAACTAGAATGTGATGTTTACCCGCTACATCAGTGATGGGCACACTTTTTAAATTAGGGGCCAAAATTATTTCATTTTTTGACTGGGGGGCCAAGGGATCAAGTCACATAGAGTTTGTCACTATTGATAAAGAACACCAAACTAAACAATACGGTATAATATACTTAAAACCAGAAAGTACTGTTGCGTTAACGCACAAATGTAGCTGTGAACTCGCTATTTAGCCTTACAATATGTCGATAACGTCTGGTGAGCAAGAACAAAAGGCCAGGATTTGGCCCGCAGGCTGTAGTTTTCCCATGTATGCGCTACATGTTAATGTACCATGCATTGTCTTACCCATAGAGATAAATATAAGACAACTAATATACCTTTAACTCAGTACCTGTAACAATTTATAAATTCTCTAGTGCGTGTTGGAAATGCCACTACACTGGGTGCTATCTTCGATATCGTTTAATGGTTGAAGTTGATACCAAACACGGCATTCTTAGCCTGTCTTGCTTTGGAAACTGTTTGAAGAGATTCTTTGGAATTGATGCTGGTTCGTTTAGCAGGTATTTTAAACAAGTTTTGTTTTGCCTTAGAGTAAATTATAATTTTTATATTTACGATGTTCATGTGGATCCCTGTGAATGTGAAAACACAACCGGTGTTATCACTTGATAACCTTATTACCTCACGATTACATAGGAGAGATGGAAAAACATCAGATTTCCTCACACCTACCATTGGGTTTTTGGAGCTTTAGCAGTGTGTTGTTTATAATTAGGATAAATTTTGTAAAACCGATTAAATCACTAGGTTTAATGTCCACTAACCCTGTGGCACTGGGTTAATATATACTGCACTTATTAATATAGGGACATTTCTCAACAAAATGATGAAGAAACACTGGATATTTTACGACAATGTGTTGAATTATGTTTCGTTGGATTTTCTTTTATTTTTAAAATCAAGGTAATTGAATGTTTTTAATTTCTTGGTCTAATTTATTATAAAATATGTTTGTTTTTTTAGAACTGGAGTTGCTACAGCTCAAAGTCTAATTGCACTTTAGTTGTGGAAGATATTAAACCCTTGGTTGAAACTTCGGAGACACAAAGTGTTTATGAAAAATATAAACTTTCTACTTCTCCGGAGCAATTTGAGGTACCCGAGAATTTAGATACTTTTTCAGCTTCACCAAAAAGTTTGGTGGCCACTCCATTTGAATCGAATTCATTACCAAGTAAAAGAAAAAGATCAATTTCCGACAGTCTTGCCTTTTTAAATGACTCCCTTATCGAAGGCCTTTTTAACAAAAGTGATTCTGTTTATCACTACCAGCAGCAGCGAAACAAGAGCAACGTTTTGACACAAAACAACCAGAAAATAGCAATTTCACCATCACTGTGCTTTGAAACTGAATGCTACAAGCCTGACGACTTTTCAAAATCATCGATCGATATACCCATTCTTGATGACATCACGTTGCCGGTTTTGTCATCGCAAAATTGTGATCAATCATCAAGCAAAAGAAAACTACCGGTCAATCAATCAAATGTCAACTCGCCTGTTCCACTACTTAGGCGTTGTTTAAACCCCATAGATCCCTTTTCTGCACAAGAATGTCGAATTGCGGATGTAATTAATACGAGGCATTTAGCAAACAAATTAGAGTTTGACCATGATGCTAAAGATTTGACAGAAGGAAAAAGTAAAACGACCAAGTGGCGTCATATAAAGTCAGACCAGCATAAAAACTCTGTCAACAAGAGTATTCCAAGACAATTTTCGCTCCAGTCCTATTTGTCCCCAGTAAAATCTAGTACCCCGAAACTGCGTAAAACAGTTTCCAGAATTATCACAAATTCACCGTTTTCTTCTATTGCACATTTAAACGGCCGCATGTCACCGGAATTGTTTAGCACAACACACACTGATTGCAGTGTTCACTTACACAATGAAAACAATGTTTCGAGTAAATTGGTGGATAATTCTTATGACCTATTTTGTTAAACCAAATTGTAAGTGCTGTTGCAAATTCTGTTTTTTAATGTGAACCGTGAAGTTTTATTCAATGTTTTATCCTCACAATTGAAGTTCTCACGATTTGTTTAAACTATTTTTTTTCTTATTTTTTTTAATTTGAATTAATATTTTCTAAGGTGCACATGATCTTATTGCATAGTAATACTCGAGAGACAAAGAAAAAATATGTCATTTGCAGTAAAAAAAATTTAAAATCAAAGTCGTGATCCAAGCCCTCCCGACACCATTATTGTCTCACCAGTTATATAAGCTGCCTCGTCTGAGCACAGCAACGCAACTATCGCTGCACAGTCCTCAGGTTCACCGACTCTTCCCAGAGGTATTCTGTTCTTTACAGCTTCCTCATTTTGCAGAATTGGGGCGCTAAACTTGGTTCGAATTACTCCAGGTGCAATGCAGTTCACCCTGATGTTCATGGAGCTTAGTTCAGGCATCAATGCCTTGGTGAGACCCAAAAGGGCTGTTTTACTCACAGAATAAAATCCCAACCCTTCCTGAGGATTAAACCCAACATAAGAAGAGACAATAACCACATTTCCACCCCCAGAATTCTTTAAAAGTGGCGTTGCCTCTTGAATGAGCAGGAAAGTCGACTTGACATTCACTTCAAATATTTTGTCATACGCACTTTCAGGAGTTCCAAGTATGGTGCCAAAATAAGGATTCACTGCTGCATTAAGTACCAGCATATCTAGCCTCCCAAAGTCTGTTTCAATTTTTTGGATA
This sequence comes from Ciona savignyi, assembly GCA_000149265.1. Lineage (NCBI taxonomy): Eukaryota > Metazoa > Chordata > Ascidiacea > Phlebobranchia > Cionidae > Ciona > Ciona savignyi. The sequence goes on from CH002697.1 coordinate 471,225, forward strand.
ACTATTTTTCTATCCTCAGCTTTGGCCACATGACAAACTAAACCAGACACCGACAAACCTTCAGATTTAAGCTCAGACAGAGCTTGATCAACATTTGATTTCTTTCTGCTGCAAATTACAACATGAGCTCCCTCTTGTGCCAGTTTACGTGCGATGGCGAATCCGATACCTTGGGTTGATGCGGTGACAAGAGCCACTTTGTTTTTAAGTCGACCCATAATGATAAATCACTAGAACAACCACCCTAACAAATTTGTTGATCCTAAACAAGTGTTTTTATTTTAATACATTAAAGTTAATTGTCTCTCTATACACAGTATAAAGATACACCATTATTATTTTGTTAGAAAAATCGGGACAATGCTAAACGACAGTCGTTAAAACACGTCAACAAAATAATTGTCACAAAAAGCGAGCAAAAGAAAATTAATTTGTTGTGGCCATCTAAGAAAAGAGCAGTAAAGAAAGACTTATACTGAGATGGGGCTCCAAATGAAGTGTTGATGCTGACAGTGTGAATCAAAAGTGAAAAAAGAAACTAATATATAATCCCATTATTATTTCAATTATAATTTTAAAAAATGTTGAAATACACATTGATAAATACAAAGAAAATAAATTAAATGAATTATATACATTACTGTGATGCACATACATGTATGAAATAAAAAAGTATGCAATCTTAAAAAAACAATATTTAATATATCACCGAAACATTTTGCATAGTTATTTGATATCATTTTTGGATATCGAAAAAAATTATATTACAACCGAACAACTTTTTGACTCATAAAAAAACAAATACAGTAGTACTTGTTGATAACAGCATCAATGAACATACAACTTTGTAGGAGTGAATTTCACAGTCTGGATGACACTCCGCCAGCAACCACAATAGTTTCACCAGTTATATAAGCTGCCTCGTCCGAGCAGAGTAACGCTACTATCCCTGCACAGTCATGAGGTTTGCCGATTCTTCCCAGTGGTATTTGGTTTTTCACAGCTTCCTCGTCTGTCAGCAAGGCTCCACTGAACTTTGTTTGAATGATTCCAGGTGCTATGCAGTTCACTCTTATGTTCATGGAGCTTAGTTCAGGCATCAAGGCCTTGGTGAGACCCAGAAGGGCTGTTTTACTCACAGAGTAAATGCCGAGTGCAGCAGATGGGACATAACCCGCGGTCGATGACACTATAACAACAGACCCACCCCCGCGTTTTTGCATCAGTGGTACAGCATCCTGTATCAGCATAAATGTCGACTTGACATTCACCTCAAATATCTTGTCATACGCACTTCCCGGCGTTGACAAAATGCTTCCAAAATATGGATTGACTGCCACATTCGACACCAGCATGTCCAGCCCCCCAAAATCTTTATCAATTTTTGCAATTAACTCACGTCTATCATCAGCTTTGGCCACATGACAAACTAAACCAGACACCGACAAACCTTCAGATTTAAGCTCAGACAGAGCTTGATCAACATTTGATTTCTTTCTGCTGCAAATAACAACATGAGCTCCCTCTTGTGCCAGTTTACGTGCGATTGCATATCCGATACCTTGGGTTGATGCGGTGACAAGAGCCACTTTACCGTCAAATCGCCTCATATTACAAGTTCTGCTAAAAACAGAGAAACTCAGTATGGGTAGTTCAACTATTGGTTTATCCCAATGACGCAGCTAATTCTTGTTTGCTCTGAGTACAAGTCGGATTAATCATTAACCAAATATCTGTTAAAGAAACACTTAATTTAGCACCGTTACATTGCAAAATTTATGTATGTCTGCATAGTTTAATAAATCCACAATAATTATAGAACTTTTAATACATCTACTATTAACCCTGATACTGGTGTACGCTAAAAATCAAGAAAAACAATAACAGTACATTTCACTTTTATCCCTATTGATAGAAAAATTACAACACAGACAGACTTTAGATTACCTCACTTATCGCCACTGTCAGATTACTGCAGCCATTGCAGTTAATTTGGTGAATTTTAAACTACTGTTTTAACTAATGCTAAATTAGTGGCTTGAACTTGAATAAATACAAAACTAACTAATCATGAACCGGTTTTAACCCAATAACCATTTTGCTATCAATGTTATAACTGGCTGGACCGTTCACTTGCACTTTAAGTTGATCAGGAAAGAATGTACAGTACAATAAGGGACAATGAATTAACCATTTGAAATTACGCTTGGATACAGTTCTGCACATATTATGAAGTTATAATCTTGAGGGCATTCCACCACTCACAACCACTGACTCCCCAGTCATATAAGCAGCATCATCAGAGCACATATGTGCAGCCACATTACCACAATCTTCAGGTAACCCAACTCTGCCCAAAGGAACTTGCTTCAAAAACTGTTTGTTCAATGCTGGGTCTTTCCATAACGCGCTACTGAATTTTGTTTTAATGATCCCTGGAGAAAGACAGTTTATCCGGATATTCATCGGTCCAAGCTCAGGTGCAAGAGTTTTTGTCAATGCGACGAGTGCTGTTTTACTAACAGAGTACATTCCAAGGAAATCCATTGAATGGTATGCTGCTATTGACGATACAACTAATATGGAAGGGTTTGTTCCAGCCTGTAATAACGGAACTGATTCTTTAATGAGCATGAAGGTCGATTTTACATTAACTTCGAATATTTTATCAACAGCATTTTCCGGTGTTCCCAACATAGGGCCAAAATACGGGTTAACAGCAGCGTTACAAACCAAGATATCAGCTCGACCGTGTACACTTTTAACCTGTTCGAGTAACTTAGCACGGTCAGAACCTTTCCCAACATGGCAGACTACACCTGAAGCGCTGAGTTTCTGTTCCTTCAACATATCCACAGTCTTGTTGACGTTTGCTTCCTTTCGGCTACTAATTACTACGTGAGCACCGTCTTGTCCCAATCTTTGTGCAATTGCAAACCCAATGCCATCAGTAGAGGCGGTGACAATTGCGGTTTTGCCGGTGAATCTTCCAAGAACAGATGTGGACCGTGAAAATGATCGTGTGAATGTTTTCCAAATTGGTTGCATCATGTCTTTTGTTCAGTTTTGTTATGTGGCAACTAACTATTTTTTTCGATAACTACAAACATAAAACTTTAGCTGCCTATTAATATATTAGTGCAACTACGGTTGTTTAAAGTATGACATCCCAGATTAACAGTTCAAAATACAAAAAAGGAAAGATTTAAAGAAGTGTTTTAACCGTTCACCACACACTGCAAAAGCTCCAAAAACTCGACTATGGACACAGAGTAAGCTGATTTTTACTTATGTAATAATGCAATGAAAAAAAATAATGATGCCATTAATGCATCCTAAAAACATCATTGGACTATCTTCTAGGCGCTAAAACATTATTTTTTAGCCTTTTAGGATTTTTTTATTGCGGGTATTTGTCTGAAATCGTCGCTTAACATCTACATCGTATACATGTAAGTTTTACCTCGACTGTACTAATACTTACTACACAATTTAAGTTACGAGTTAGGGGATTTCCGGGAAAACAAAATGATATAAACTACCGCGCACGAAGTTTTGTTTTGCCTTTTTTCTTCGTCGATGCGTTGTAGTAACGATTATCCGTCTGTTTTACAAATGTTGTAATCGTGTATAGAAGCGTATATATCTAAACTTTTGATATTAATGAGAATTAGTCCGACCGGTTAGTCTGGTGGTTAAGAGCGACGCTTTTCAACCGGAAGTTTACGAGTTCGAAACTGTTCTCTAGCTATTCGTTTGTGTCCTTGGGCAAGGAACTTAACGGACATTGCCTGAACCCAGCAGATTAATGGGTTCTACCAAATAAAAAAAATGTTTGAATCATACACAACCGCTGCAATAGCTCCGGTAACCCAACGGTGGACGCGAGGTTATCTGACAATTGCCCGTGTGTTAACCCCCTCGGTTTTCCCATTCACGGGGATAAACATGAATAGCCTCCTATCTTTTTTCTTTCCAGGGTATTTCGGACTAAAAATTATGGGCTGCCTTCGGATCAAAAGGGAACTACTATTGATTTTACTCTTCAGGCATACTGTATTGCCAGCGCTTGGCAAGTAGTTGTCTATAGCAGCGGTTCCCAAACTTTTTTTGTTGGCGGCGCCTTTTGTAAACTTATTAAACCTTGCGGCTCCCTCGTAATGGCAAAATTTTCAAACTGCATGTATTGTATATCCAGACTATAGCATGTATTTGGTTAACCATTCAAACTCTTTAAAACTATTCACTAAACTACTAACGTGACGAACACTCAATTAATGCAAAGCAGTTATTTGACAAACCATTATTCGAAAACAATGCCATGTTAGTGAGCAAATAGTGGCAGATAACACCGAACAATGGATTTTACAAGTAAAACGAATGCTGTATGCCAGTGTATGGGGTTGCACACCAGGCTCAAACATCTCCAATTAACGTTTTACTGGTGTAACACACATGTACTGTTTTTTTTGTGAAAAAAAACACAATAAATGCAGCAACTTCCGCATGCTTTCGCGGCGCCCCTGGAAAAGTCTCGCGGCTCCCCAGGGCGCCGCGGCGCCCAGTTTGGGAACCGCTGGTCTATAGTTTAAAAGGGATTTTGTTCGGCGAGCTCAAGAACAGATTGTAGAATGCACTTTCAGTTGCATTGGCCCAATGCAAATGGAAGTTTATAGAGGAGGGGAATGGGAGCACTATATTTCAACACAGACGTGTTAGGTGAGAAAATGTAGAAATGCTAAGGTAGATTGAAATCTTCGTCAGATTGCTTGTAGGGTAGCGTAGCACATGCCACATTGTACTTTCAATCAGGAGGTTCCAGAATCGAAACCATGCGTTTGCTTATCGGTTGGTGACACCAGATTTTAGAACGTGGCAGAATTTAAATCAGCCATGGCAGCAGAATATCATTTCATTTTTATAGGCTAATGAAATACTCAAAAGACTATTTTAGGCTAACAGAAAGGAAGATATTTTTAGGCTAACAGAGCCACATAATCTCGATAGTGTCTAGAAGTGTTGTACATGTATAGATGGCGTATAACCAATTAAATTGATCTCTGCCTAGATTCGACGTGTGATAATGTTAATACATTAAGTATTTGTTGAGTAACAATGGTGGTGATTTCCTTGGAAGTAGCTTGTGTGTTTGCAATGATGGCGTTCTTGTGTAGCCGTGCAGTTTTGTAAAAGTAGAGCAGATCTTCGTGAAATATTGTGCATTTTCTAGTTGTTTTAATGGGGAAACGTTTTCAATGTACGACGGTTTTTAAGCCAAAATTAAGAGTTTTGGATTTAGGTTGCAGATCCAAGCTTTATTTTCTAATTTTAAAAAATCTTAAGACTTCCTGTGGCTGGAATTTGAGTGACACTCCTTTTTGTGAGGTCAGTTTTGAGAAACAAGATTAATGAAACTGAAAGATTAGACAAGTACTATACACCTGGTGGAAAATGCACTTTGAGATCCGAAAATGCGGAGTTTGGACCGTTTAGCCAGTTGAACAAACATGACGATTTGAAAAAAATGTTTAAAATTTTATTTAAATTATTGACGCGTATTGTGAAGCGGGGCAGCTAAAAGGAACGTTCGGATAAAATCGTTAAAATTCACAGTCGATATTCAATGGGGGTGAAGAGACTTCGTGGAAGAAATATGGCACATTGCTAATATGCGGGTACATCTTATGGGGGGCACAGTGGGTTACTCGAGGTTATGGGGCTCATTGGGGGTTTACCCGTCGCTAGGAGTCGTTGAAACCCGTGTAGGGGATGGTAGGGGTTAAAAAAGGTTTTATTGGACTGCTGGGTGATGTATGTCACCTCTTGTCAGGGGCGGGAAAAACAAACCGGTCATTACCATCGTTCGAGCCTGCGCTTTTAACGCTCTTCGCGCTAGCGCCGCTGGTGGGCGTTTTACCTTCGCTTGGTGACACGTCATTCCCACCGTTAGTAAGCGCTACAGAGCAAGTTGGCGGCAGATCAAACGCGAATTGTCGTTTTTGTGACGGGGTTTTGATCCCGTTGTTTCGATCCGCCAGCGGCGACCTCGGGATTTCTGTCCGAACTTGCGGCGGGAATTTCCCTTTGACGTCATTCTCGTCGGTCTGTTTGAGTTTTAATTTCCCGGGAGGCGCCGGCTTTTTCAATGACGACGAATCCGGCCAATCGAACTTGAAATTCGCGAGGGGCGACGGAGAAGGGTCTTTGGGGTGCAAACAAAGCCGACCGAACGGGGACCTGATGGTGGGTGACGAAGACGGCTTTGTTACGTCATAAGGCGATAATGGGGGCGCGGCGGTTGCGATTCGCAGTTTCGGTTTGTTTTTGCGAGCTCGATCCGTCAGACGAGGAGAGGAGACCTTTGGCGCCGCCGGTGGTGGTGGTGGTGGCTCCGCTATTTTAATTTCCTTGGGGGCGGGGAGGCTCGAGGCCGACACCGATCGCCGGTGCTTCGGGGTTTGGGGTCTTTCAGGGGATTTCCCCAACACCTCAGGGGGGCTGCGTATGGAGCCGCTGGTGGAGGGGGTCGTGACGTTCTCCCCAGCGAGCACGCGAGCGTAACGACTTAACGCTTGATGAACGAATTGGTATTGCTCCCAAGTCTGGATCATTCCCCCTCTGCAGGATAAAGGACGAGGTTAGTTTGTTTAAAACGGGGAAGTACCATATTATACAACGCTACAAGATTATTATTCATCAATTTTAAAATATTTTTAAATCTTGATATAAATTTGAGGAATACCTAAATACGAAAAAAATTAAATACCTCCTCTGTTGGGAATAGGGACATGGGGTTCCAGGTCCTAGATTTTATATTAAATTAAACGGGGGTGGAATTACCAGGTTATACCACTGTTTCAGATAATCGGGATAGAATATCAATTTTAAAACCATTCTTGAATTTTTAGAGAAATTCTTAAATAACCAAAAATAATTCTAATACAGGATATCAGATAAAAAATGTCTTAAGAAGAAGTCCAATAACGTTTAATTTTAACAAACCAACCAACTTTAACAAACCTGTCAAGTCGCATTCTCGACACGATTTTCAAAATGTCCACTTTCCCATAGCGGAGCAGTTGCTGACACCCGGTGGTGACAGCGATATAACAACCCGTTCGACCGATTCCAGCACTAGAAGGAAAAAGAAAAGATGTTTCGATTAGTAATTTAATTCATACATGAACGTATGGTCGTGTGGCCGAATGGTTAACGCGACCGATACATCTTTTAAAAATAAAACCGTTCTAGTGACGAGCCCATTATGCGTTCGAAACTTAAATCAATAAAAAAAATCCTAAATGAAGTAATAAAAAGCCAGACCTTATTGGGTTGGACAGTTGACCCGGTAAATGATAGTGTTTATATGCGGGACGATTATCTGCAAACTAAAATGGAAGGTGTTGAGATGACATTATGTAATTGCAACATCCTGTTTAAATCTCCAAGAACATAATTGAATAACTGACATAGGGTATTTTATATCATACCACATTTTGTATGATTATTAATTATACGGACTTTTACTATTTTTTAAGTCACTCAAATTTGGTCACCCCGCAAGTCACCCAAAGTCACCCTTTATGTCACCCACCTGCAGTGTACGATGATGGGCCCCGAAGTGGACGGCTCGGACAACTCGACTTCCTGCACGAGTTCTAGCAAACCCCGAGTCTTCTCCGGCGTGCCATGGTCCATCCACGTGGTGTACCAGTAGTGGTTCAAACTGCGCGATTCCCCGTTCTTATGATCAAGAGTGAGCTAAGAAGTGGAGTAGATTAGTAAAGGGGGAATTCACATTTCAGAATGTCACCAACCCCCACCATACGTAAGGATTAGATACTTGAATATTCTTATGTTTTTCCGCATCTGTTAAGTTGGGGGTTTTGAGAGGACTTTACATAGTCTACCCTGGGGTGTCAACATTGTCTTGGAAGGTAATAAAGGATCAGATACTTTTTCACCAAGTTTATGCGGAAATCACTTGGGTTGGGGTTGGAGGGTTCAATCACTAGGTTGTGGGTAAGTGCTAACACACAAGGTTTGGTGACCATGGTAATTGTACGTTTAGTGTTTAATTTTGTATATTTACCTAACTTTTAATCCACTGGGCTAAACACTGGCCGCTAATTGCATTTACCAGGGACACAAACAACTAGCTTACAGGTCTTGATCCCATCACCTTTTGGCTATCACATAAAAGTAAGTAATTAAGAACCCAAAAGTCAAATTGTTTTTACCTTTCGTACGGTGAAATGTTCGAACTGCCGTAACGAATCAACCGTGACTGTGATGTCATCATAAGTTGAACTTTCACCCACATTTATCGGCAGGTATTGACTGCATTTCTGAGGGATTAGAAAATTCAGAATTAAGGGAAATCTAAAATTGTTAAAAGGATTATTTTATTATATATTATGTAGCTGCATTTTAACCATATTAACATACAATTTAAAATAAATGAATTGTGATCAACCAGTTTGGTCTTTTCAACTTAAGATTTGTTTTTGCCCTTAACCTGGGCCTACTATTCATAAAGGGGGGAATACTATTCATAATCCTTTTTAGTTTTTTATTTCCATATCGTCAATGCACATAAGTAAACTAGGTTCGTGTTTGTATAAGATGTGCTAAGTTGGGTTGTACCTCTTTTCGTTCTCTAAGCTTTGTAATCATGATGACGCTTGTCACAGCTTCGCGCCACGTCATTCGCCAAAAGTCGTCGATTGTATTTGCCATTGGCCCCTGGAGTTGAAATAAAGGTTTATGTAGAGGTTATAAGATACATTTATTGGGTGAGGATGTATACGAATAGAAAATAACAAATTAAAGAAAAGCATTATAGTAAAGAAAGAATCAACATTTAAGAATAATGTTTAATTTCTAAATATTTTTATTTGAAAATGTATAATTTAAAAAAACAATTAAATTTATTAAAATTAAAAAAAGAAAAATGATTATGAAAAATTATGTAAAATATGCAAAAGCTGTAAGTAAAAAGAAATTGCTCAAATTAATTAAAAAAAAAATCATAATTTCTTCTTATATTACCTGAGTTGCTATGTACGCTGAGTTGCTACGAGTGGCAGGAGTGACTTCATCAAGTATGACATCATCAGTGACATCATATTTACGAATGTAGTTTGCGTTAATGTACGAGGACAATGGGTCATTGTCGGAGATCACGGGTAGTTTCACTCGGCTGTGTTGGTCTGGAAAGTTCGTCAATTTAGTTTCCGATTTTAATTTTTATTTATTTTTGTTTTAGAATAAGTGATTTTAAGAAAAAAATATGGACTTCTAAATATTTCACCAAAATGTACAAAAACAATTTGAATAATTTAAGGTAAATGTAAAAATTGTTACTGGGTACTTATTTTTATTTAATCATTTATTTTTATTTTTAATTTACATTAAAAATAGGATTTTATTAATTTATAATTTTGAGATTTTACCAAACTTTTGGATTTTTAATTTTCTTATTATATCACAATTTTGGGTTTTAAATTTGTACATACAAGAAACCCATAGTGAGACCCACTTGGTAAAATGCTTTTGTATCGATTCTTAGTGCCATGTCCCGCCACATTGAAGTTTTTCTCAGACGGGTGATTCATGGGGATTTCCCAGAACTCCTGCTGCAGCAGCGCCGTGTCACATGACTTGGTGTGCAGGGAATTGGGTGAAAGTTCGCAAGAAGCTTGCTGGAGATAGGCGAGCGGTTTCCTAAAAAAATAACAGTTCAGTATATGTAGGTGGCTGGACAATAGTTTATATTGGAACGACAGAGTTTATATTTACAACAAATCTTTGTGCAAGATTTTTTAATGTCGGGTACTATTACAAAAAGATTCAACTATATTTCGTTTATCGCTAGTTATTCCAGTCGCGTTCCTTGATTAATGCATCAGTCTGCAGGACTAAAAATAATGGTTCTTTCCATAAAATACCACAATTTCTATAAACGTAACCACCGGTATGCATTAATATCCCGGGTAATGTCACAGTTGAATCGGTGCCATTTCCGTAAGACAAGAAATAACCGCACGTTGGATTGTATTCGGAGCCAACTAGAAATGCAAGCTCTCGGGAATACCCACAAAATGCTTCCCTGAATTTCAAGCGCGGCTTGTCGATGTCCCAATATTTATCCACCCACACACATTTGCATAAACGATGATGTAACGATGACATTTTGTGTAAATATGCTCTCAAGGGAATTTTATCACATTCCACTTCAGTCATACGCACATATTGGATTACTATAATTTCTTTATGTAAATATAGATTAAAATAAATGCTCCGGTGATAGTGTGGATTAGTACAAAATTTAGTATTATTTACACACAGATTAATCAGTATTTTTAATATAAAATAAAAACACAAAAGCGATTTAATAGTGGTACAAATATAAATTTAACACAACCCAACCTAAAATTAACCAGACTTACAAACTGAAAATTGGGAAACCCAACATTAAATTTGACAAACTCAACTTACGGAGATTTAACAGCACTTGGGTTCGGGTTTGGCTTCTCACCCGCTTTTAATGAGATCGTAAGCGCGACATTTGACCCCCGTCTATGATGAAATAAAGTAGGTTGTTAAAAAAATATGTCTTATTTCCTTTTTTTCCTTATTTATTTTTCTTTGTGAGCAGTCAATAAGGACGTTTCATTTTGTTTTTTGAACTGAATTAAGTATACAATACATGACCTGTATTCATCACTAGGTATACAGACCTATGTATGCATGAATAAATAGCAATTTTCCTGACCAAAGTTTATCTAAGGCGTACATTTGTACTTGGTAAAGGGCACGTTTGCTTATCACTACACAATAAAAGGGTCAAGAGTTGTTAAATGTTAACCCACCACAAAAGTAGCGTAAAATACACCAATGTTAACCCACCACAAAAGTAACGTAAAAGACACCAATGTTAACCCACCACAAAAGTAACGTAAAAGACACCAACCCACCTTTCTAGCAGCCCCCTCGGCTTCATTCTTGTTTTCGGCTTTGTGAGTGGAGTTATATTGTCTTTCGATTCGTTTATTACAACACAATGTGCATTGTTGTCACCGTTTAACATGTAATCTGTTAGAATATAAAAAAACAATGTTACATAGACGGCAACTTTTAACTATCTTAACTAAAATATGTCATTTTTTATTAAAACATTAAACAATTATTCTTAGAGTAAAGTAAAAGTATATAAGCTATAACTAGTACATTTGCATTAAGATTATTTATTAAAAAAATAATAATTTATTTTAGGTATTGAAATAAGGACTATTTTATATAGATCTTTCTTTTATGTTATGTTTTCGGTATATAAAATACAACTACATAAACTTTCTTAAATTCTGATATCAAAGCGTGTACATTTTTTTATTACAATTCTGAAATTTTCATGGTTATACTTTGCATCTATTCTGTAATGTACATATAAAACGCCAATTCGTAAACTGTCTAAAAATGTTTTAAAAGCTGGTCGAGAAAAAAAGTAATCCGAGCTATGAAAGCTTAAATATCAGAATTTAATACTAGTGAGTGGTGCCATAATGTTTACAATGTCACAATATTACAACATCCTTGCACAATTCAAACTGTAAATATGTTTTAAAGCTGTGTATTTCATCCTCTCTTTGCAAGCATTACCTAATGGCCAATACGTAGAAATTCAAAAAAAAAATTCGTGTTATGTTACACACGAATGATCTAACCATAATACAATATTATTGCACCAAATTAAACCTAAAAATGCAACATGCTTTTTTTACTTTCTTTGTATATTATTTCTAATATAAAAACAGAGTAAACATAATCAACTTATATCTTAACATCGACTGTATAGTTTTTAGTCACACTGCGAGCTATGTAATTCTACATTTCAAACCACCAAATGAGCTGAATACCTCATACTTAAACTAATGACTCACATTAACCAGGGTGTCACTGTCAGCATTGCGACCTATTTAAACACCCTGTTGACAGATATATACACAAAGACATGAATACTATTTTAAACCTAAACATAGGCCTACAATGCACTAACTGACGAGGACGTTGTATAACTGAATATAACAACACAGTTTTAACGCCCACAGTTTCACAGTTACTTTTCTAACAACGACGTTTGTCTGTAAAATTCTTGCGAAAGAAAACGTCATTATGACATCACACCCGCAGCCTTTGTTTTATGCGCACCATGCAAGCTACCGGAGGTTTTGTGGCGAATTTTCAGCCGAAACAGGAAAGAATGACGCAACGCGAGTCAGAACTCATTTGCGATTATATTTAACTTATTCAATGGAATTCATTCAATGGGAATATTCAACTTATCTAATTATATATAACTAACACGTATGTGCGTTAATCTAATTATACTGATCTGTACCTTTATAGAAAATCATTTAAATATCACTCTAAATCGAGACAATCATTTTGATACGTTACGCATTAACATGAAAATTTTAATAATCACTGTCATGTCACAAGCCTAATTAACACTTAATTTGGTGTAATAGCAGCTGTCAAAAGATGTAAAGTTGTTGTATTACCAGTGGTTCAAAAGTGCATTCTTCTATTATGCTAAAGTTTGTTTGTTGGTGTCTTTATTTAGTCATAACATGAACAAACATATTCAGTTATTTTTAAAGATGCAATGTGTGTTGCTATGGTGCAATTGTCTACAAAAGTAATGTAACCATTTTAAGTCCATTTTGCATTAGTTTTAAAGTCCATTTTTGCATTAGTTTTAAAGTCCATTTTTGCATTAGTTCGCATATTTACAAATAATTTACCTTTTTCTGAACCTGTAACATTGACATAATATATAACGAGTATCGTTTTGACTTTTTGCATTTCCCTTTATTTTATTTTAAGGTATTTTTTTGTAATTTTTAAAAATTAAATATTTTATGGAGCAAAAATGTAAAAACTAACTAATTTATATACCTCACCAACTTGAAAAAAACAGTTATGTAACTAAACAAAACAGTTAAACAATTCTAACTTTTTAATTTGACTATCCTACATTTCCATTTATAACGATCAGGTCTTAGTAGAAGACAAAAGAAGCCCATTCATAAATTTCAAAGAATTTGAATTATTGATATGTTCGTAAATAACCCTTAGCTTCACACAAACACCAACAGATGGGCTGCCCTCTTATAGATTTAATTACGTGGAAGAAATTCTTTAAAAAAACGTCTATTAAAAAAGGTTTGTCTGGTTTATATATATTAGTACTGGTACGTTCAATATAACAAAATCAATCAAGGTAATAAAATTTAAGTCATGACTAACTAAATGAAAAATATAAATAGCTGGATAAAACAATTACAAAAAATATATATTTATTACTTATATATTATGTGACCAAAATTATTTTAACTTGAGGTTTCATAAATAACCTTGTAAATTTTTAACAAGAACTTAAGCGAAATTTTGAACTTAGAAAATACCCTGTTTTTCTGTACAAAATATTCACTACAAGGTAAGTAACCATTACTCCCATTAGCGGCTCTTTTCAACACTTAGATTAGCTTTCACACAAGGCTGTAAATTTCTCTAATCCCACATTTCAGCTGCAGACCTTACACTTGAAACACAAGATTTCCTTGCAGTGAAATCAGTAAATCCATTTGTTAACAAAGCTTGATTGCAGGAAATGAAAAATTAAGGTCACTGAACAAAGAACACAAGCATTAATCTGCTATCAAGAGCCTTTGTTGGCTAACAATGCATCCGTGACTCACACTTATTTATATTACTAAACATGTGGCATTGTGCATGCGTTGAGTAATAACATGTTAATACACCTGCGTAAGGGAGCCACTGGTGATACGCTGATACCAAGAGTTGGGTTTTGTAAAAAGTGGCTCAGAATAGACATTATCACACGCCAGTATGATATTTACATAAGAGTATATCTACCTACATGCTATATCTAATGTTATCAACAAACAAACAAAGCAATCAAAAGGTATCTTTTTGCATATGAATACCTAATATTATTATTTATACCACAAAAAATCAAATGGTATCATTATAAGTACTTATGATACCATGAAAATCAAAAAAACCTATACTTAATGATTCATTGAACAACCCAAAACCAATCAAGGTTTTTACGTAGTAAGTACACCAATACTTAATGTATTGACAATGCAAAATCAACAAATGCACCAACCAGGATCAGGGGTATAAGGTAATCTCTTGAAAGCTTTCACGGTTGAGTTTTGGAACGCCACTGAAGCTGCCAGGAATTTCAGAGTATCTGGTCGCCTCTCCATCTTTTCATTTGTGTAAGTGATGCTCTTATCCGTTTCATTATTTATCTCCGCACTGTGAGTGAATGGTGGTTAATACGGTGGTTCTTTGCACCTTGTGCTCACTGCCGAGCAGCTAGATGCTTGTAATGTGTACTTAATTATGATTTATACTGCACAAATGACATTAGCTAGGAAAAGACCTTTTGACATGTCCCATGTCCATAAATCGAGTTGTGGCTTTTTTATTGACATCGTGCACAGTAATAAACAACTATTGTTGTATAATGTGCAAAGAAGTCTAAAGTTTTGCATAGACATATGATTAATAAAAAAATAATATTGCAATTATATTATATAAATATATAGACTGAATATTTTAGGAAAAATAATAAATTTGTAAAATAAAACACAACTAATTGGTATTTTGTTAAATAATTGAAAATTGTGTTGGGTTTTATTCATGAAAGCCCTATATGGTTGCTATGCTACTGTACATCAGTGAGCCTACCTGTTCTGGTTTGTTTCCTGTACAATCTGCATGCTTGCGTCTTGCAATGGTTCCGTCTCTGGGCAACTTTCCCCCAAATCGCAATTAGTGATTGGTTTGTCTGCTGTTACTTTATGGTGCCTAACCCAAATTCTACGCGCAGAAAAGGTCTGTAAAGGAAATAAAGACTGCATTTAATATAAAATAAAAAAAATAAAGACTGCATTTAAAATATACCAAAGACTTAAAAAATTAAAAATTCCGAAATTACCAATAAATTCTCTGTATAAAAAATGTAAAACAAAAAACATGAAAGCCTATAGGCACCAGCCATTTTAAAAGACCTTTATGCTTTATTTTTACAATTTATACTAAATTTTCATTTTTTGAGAAAAAAAAATCATTTTTATCACCTAATTAAAATTAATTTCAAATATTTTCCCCTCTCATTATATTCTTCTCATTACAGTAAATCCTTAATTTCGAGACCCCTACTCATAAAATAAATCGATAGGTGGACACCTGCTATGCAGGAATGTTACCATGGTTCCCAATGCCATTACATTATACTTGGTCTTATGCAACATCCGCTTTTTTTACAACTGGCAGTTTACCGGAAGAACTAACTTAAGGAATCTAAACATTACTCTGCTTAAAGCTAACCGGACACATAAATATTAATGTCCATTATGCATTGTACATACAAAAAATACGCTACAAAAGTACAAAGATAATAATTCATAAAATCCAGTTTCGCTGAAACAGCAGTATTAGTTATTCTATAAATAGGTTATCTAATTCTAGGGAGTCTAGGCTCTATTGTATATGCACGCTCTAATTCTAAGCGAAACTGATTTTTCAGCGAAATTATTTTTATTGGTGAATAAACATGCGTGCGTAGACTGCGTAGCGCTTGCAAAATCCTGACACGGCTATTGCAAGCGAAGGTTTAAACGTCTAAAAATGCAAGATTTTAACTTCTGTTACATACCGTAAACCTTGACAAAGTGCGCTATTACCTTTTAAAGCCGCGTTGTGGAAAACGCATGTAACCTGAACTACACTGGCGCAAAACCACATTAAAGGATTTGAGCGAAAACAACTAAACATTTTAACCTACAAAGAGAGAGAGCAGCTATGTAATACTAAACATTCTAGGCTAACTGCAGGTTTGCATATGTGCAAATTGTACCGTAACTTCTGACATGCGTGCGTACATGCGATTTATACATGTACGACGTTAAAAGGTAGAACTAAACTTTTATTAGTAAGTGACAAAAGCTAATGTTCTAAACCGGCCGGCAGTTTTGCGGTAAATAGACTGCTATAGGAAGTCGCAAACAGCTAACAGCAGCACAGCAGGGCGCATGCAACCGGGACTGGCACTTAATTCCCACAAACACAGCAGGTAGCAATTATTAGAATAGTGCCAGCCGTCTTTCCTCTTTATTAGCGCTAACGGGAAAAATCAAAGAGTAGTAAATCCGTTTACTTAATTGCCAGCAGTTCGTTTACACTTTTATATCACACTCAAGAGTAAATTTAACTCAGCCTTTTCAAAACGACTACGGCAGAACTAAATTTATTACGTAATGTTTCGTACTGCTGTTTTATTTAATCGTTATCCAAATAAATTTGCGTATTTAATATAAACGACCAATATTAGTCCTTTGCAAAGGCTACAGTGGCTAAATCGGTCCATGCTGACTGGATCTATGCTAATTAAATTTCGTGAACTGTGGTTCAGATTAGACTACGCTTACATCAGTTTAGATCGACGTCTCACTCGACTTTGCGTATATGTCCTCACGCTTCCGGTCACGTGGGAAAAAAGGGAAGGAGATAACGTCACGTGGCAACAATTAGTGATTGTCTACGTAACAAGCGAAGGAAATCGCGTTATCGGTATCCATGGAAACAAAGGTTCAAAAGAAGGAAGTGACGATTTTGGCGGGAAATTTATGACCACGTCATCCGGTTATTAGCGAACAATGGGACTGCAATGGATCCTTATGTCATCACAAATGACTTTAAAACAAACAAAGGAACGAAACAATAGAGATTATGATCAACAATACAAACCTGGATTACGTAATTCTAAGAAACAGTGAGAAACGCAACAGGCGGCGAGATTAAAAAAAACTTGACAACTGTCAACCAGGACATTAAAGCTAAATACAGTATATAAAACATTTCAACGATACGTTTATTACCTAAGTTTGCCACAAAATACATTTAGCTTTGCCTTTTCAACGATACCTTTGATCTTATATAAGATAAAGAAACGATAAAGTGAAAGTTAAAAGAGGCACGCTTTCATACTTACCAATGTGTAAAAGAGTACCTACCAATACCAATCACACACACAGTACAACAGCCATTACCAGCTAAGTCACGACTACAACTGTGTATAAGCAACTGATCCACCAACGGATTTATCTGTCGCATGATACACAATATATGCGTTAATATACTGTTCAGCGTTTAATTAGTAATACATCGGCGCCTACGCTGTGTTTATACACCGGGTGTTAAAGGTATTATTAATAAAGCGTTCTGTTTTAGCTGTCGGTCTCAATTAGGTGTGTTTGACTCTTTTTATTGGGAAAAAAATACGTTTTTTTCGCACAACATTTGAACTACCGTTTTATTTTAGGTCAAACTGTTTTTTTTTGGTAAGTAATTGGGTAAAAAATCACGCGACCGTAGAGTTACTTGTAATGCGGTTAACTTTGAACCGTGGTCTGGTGGTTAAGTGCGGTGAACGCAACCAGATAGAATATAGGTTTGATCTTCGCCCTAACCACTTTTTTTGGTAAGAAACAGAAAGACGGTTTCCCAAACACGCTTGCAAGCCGGCGAACCGATGGTTTGTTTTTTATTAGTCTGTAATCGTCCACTCAGTATAAAGAAACATACATATGCCTGTATGTTTACGATGTTTCTGTGTGTGTGTGTGTATTGTGTATACGACTTAAAGAATGTATCCTTTATCGATCCAGTCGATTCAAATAGCAAATAATGTACAAGGTACATTTAAAATACATTAGTACCAGTTGTTTCAAAATAAGATTAAGAAAATAACAAAATCAAAAAAGGTTAAACAACCTGAGCGATGACATAGCAAATGAAAAATGTTTGGAGCCGGAAAATCAACCATGCAAAATGTATTTACGCTGGCCAATACCTGTTCATAACGGCCGACACACGCTTAGTTCCATAAAGAGCTTAGCTTCATATATTTATTTTTCGGTTCTTTAATTACGATAGTAACGATAATACTGATTATTAATTATCAGAGAAATTGCAAAAACTAAAAACTAAAGTAGTTAAAACATGTAAATGTGAAAAACGGTAAAATCAAGGCGAGACGGTTAACCTTACTGAACTAATTTGAGCAATAATTAAGATAAATAGCAAATTAATTATACCAAGATAATGAATAATCGTGCCCTGAACAAAAGTGTGCATTAACTCTAATTAGAGCCTTCCTCTTTTAAAAGGATTGACCTATGTCTGGACCATGTCCTATTATTTAGGACATCTGTAGCATAAAACACTACAAATTTATTATTACGTTTGATAACGTTTAGTGTGTTTTAGTTTTTTTTTTTTCCAGGTGCGAAAAAAAACTTAAAATGTACCATAAAAAAATATTTTTTAATATGTACCATAAAATGATTATCTTGGTTAAGTTACAGGAGAAAGGCCGCAAAACGAGTATTTAAAGCTTAGAGATTATCAAATTACACAACCAAGGATGGTATCCAAACTTATTGATTAAAATTCGTTTTAAAACTCACCCTGTCACATAACTGTCCACTGCAACTTTAAAAACTGACTCTAATTCGGCGGATAGATTCCTCGCATAACCACACACTCGAACGCACAAACAAGATTGGATTTGTTTTGAAAACATTTGAAGACATTCAGTTGTGTATTCGAGAAGATATTGATTTGTTGTAGGTGTAGTGCGCATGCGCGAAACACGATGCCGTTCAAGATAGCGTGAATGAGCTTTTTGTTCTTGTAAACAATAATGTTCGGTCACTGCGCCAACGGACAGCCACAAAGCAGCTGCTGAGTGGTGAATGATATTACAACACATCTGGAACGGTCTTGTGGCCGGGCAACACTAAAATAAGGGAAGGAGGGAAACTCTTCACTAAAACTATGGAAACAAGTTTTAACCCTGCACGAAACACTAATCTCATCCCCAAAACTAACTATATCCCCAACGCCATGTTTTAAACCTACTCTAATGCCCTATTCTTCATTACGGGCTAAGGTTCGAATCGAACCCATTATGAACTCGTCCGTTTTATATAGTTGGTATATATATTGGTCGCGATAGCCATGCGGCCACACGACAGTTTCCTACTTACCCATCTCCTCAAAACTGCCGAATTCTATATCAAAAACGGTCCTTGGACCTAGCCCATAACGGGTTTAAAAATCTTAGTAAAAAAATTATACTGCGAATGCGTAATGATAGTCCAACTCTAAGTGTAACCATTACCACCTCCCCTGGGAATACACGAGTGATTAGCCTGATATAAAAGCGAATGGTGATTTTGTGACCAACATGACGCGGAAAAACTAATAAGGAAAGAGGGAAGTAGGTAGAGAGAAAAACTGCACACTTAAAATATTCTGACTATAAAGTTGGTGTAGGGGTTGGACGTTGGAGTTAAAGTTAGTGCTGGTAGTGGCGGTTGAAATAAGTGTTTGGGGCAGAGTTAGAATTATTCTATAGTTTTAGTGAGCATTTTCCGTTATAAGTGTTGTCCAACACGACTTAACATGAACTCACGCCTTATTTGTTAGTACTAGTTACTATTCATATACAGTACTATCATCTTTCTTTTGAAGAGCATACTAGTGTTTTTCCTTACCTTTGCAGCTTTGCTAATCTCATTCACGTTTAACGCGACCGTTTTTTGCTCATTATGCGATAATGGAAAAATACAGTTTTTTTCTTTAAGAAAACGCAAAATTGCAACACATACTTCCGGAAAAAAACGAAACTACCTACATCGCTACATTGACACAATGCCCTTTATGACACAACAAGCGTAACAATGGCTGTTGACTTAGTACCTCGAAATCGTAGCGAAAAAATCACGCAACCATATGACGTGGTGGACAAATATAGAATAAACGATTAAAGAATGAGACGGGATTCGCCGAAGATAAAATCGACTTTTATCGGAAAGTTGTTTTGAGAATTTCAATAAAACCAGTGAAAGCGATCGGCTTTTTAAATGTTGCAAAATGGGCAACAAACCCGCCGGCATGTGTCAATGCTGCGTCGCTCGGAAACGAGAAAAATCTGGCGCGCTCACAAAGATAGGTGATAACAGACTCTATCTAAGTGACCAGAAATCTTTGCATTTTATCGTATTTCCCAACAACAGTTCGATTTATCGATCGGGGGATTCCCCATGTCCTTCGAAACGTTCCACAGATTACTTTTCTCCGATTCAATTCCTTAAATTTAACTTTTTTCGCTCAGAACGTTTTACCACTGATATAATGGGTTCTTATCGTGTTTTTTTGCTGGAAGTTGTTTTGATCTAAATTCAATGGACCTGTATTAACAGGCCTGATTTCGTACTTTCTAAAAATCGTGGTTTTGTTTTAAACACGACCAGGTGGACATAGTGGAGCCTACCGCTCTTTAAAACTTTAGCCGGTTAAAAAGGAAGCAGTTAAAATTTACAGTCTCATACAAAAAAAATTATTTTGCATTTTATGTTTTAAAAAAATATTAATTTGTGTTTAAGATAACCCAGCAGATTTGTGGGTTTGTAAAAATAACCTTATATTTAAGTTATCGTATAAAAAATGTTTTTATCTTGAACATTGTGCTGTAAAACGAGCTAAGTTTGTGTAAGATAATCTAGACTATAGAATAGACATGGGCAACATACGGCCCGTGAAGGAATTTTGACCGGCCCCCAGACTGTATCTAACCATACACTGTAATTAAGATATTGAATACTATTTATGTAATAATCCAGCCAACCAAAAACGTCATTTTCCCACATTTGGCCCGCCGACTAGAGAAGTTACCCAATCCTGTTATAGAAGGTACAACATTTGTGGGTTTGTCGCCAGCGTATTCTGTATTGTAGGCGCCGTCCGGGCTCACAATCTAAAGGTACATTCTCTCACCCTAATTGATCCGAAATGAGATAAAGAAATCGATAAATTGCGTAGGTGGGATTGGGAGAAAGCTGTTCGTCGCTAGAGAGCGCCAAAACCTCGCGATCGTTGCCAAGGAAACTGCAAGATAATTGACAAAACGACGAAATGGACAACGGATTCATGTGCAGATTTTTACTTAATAAACGGTGTATGGACGAGTCCTTAATGGGTTCGAAATTTAGCCCGGTTAAAAAATAATTTACGAAACAACTGTGTGGCCAAATAATTAAAGCTACCGATATAATATAACCGATCTCTACTTAAAAACGGTGTTGGCGTCCATCATGGGTTCGAAACTTAGTTCGGTTAAAAAAAACAACATTATTAAAAACGGAACATTTTTACATTTATTTATGATTTGTTAGTTGTCTTTTTCGAAACTGTTTCAATCGCGGTTTATGGAATTGATTGCTGCTTTACAAGTTTAACCTATTAAGATCGGCTTTTAAGCTCGGCTGGATTTAAGAGTTATGGTTACTGGGTAGGTTATTAAGTTTGAAGGTGTAAGGGAACGATCGTAAATCAACATCCAATTTCGCCATCGCATAGTTTTACGGTGCCACACAGAAATAACATTTCACAGTACCTCACTAATTAAAGGAATAGAAGGAAAGACAAAATATGACGCCAACGCAGTGTGGTAGTTTAAATTCACGCCCACGCTTACCACAAGAATAGAGCGCATTACTAATGCCATTGTTACGCCACAATTCGTAATACGTGTCTATTTATATCAATCACATATCTATGAATATATAATCTATATGACATCACAGTTTTATGTTGGTATACTTCCGCGCTCGTTTTTATCTCTCTGTTCTCTTTAGACTGCGCATGATTCCAACAACTGTATTTTTGTTTGTTTGTTTAAAAAATAAACAATTCTTGGCACCATTCAATACCAGCACAATAAAAAATACTTGTCAAAACAATAACCATTCAGCGCAATATCCACGCAATAATAACAACGAAACAATGCTATCTCTGACGTAAAACTGATGGTGAGACATTGTATGGCGTAAGACCGTACCTCTAGTGACACATAGCGGAGAGAAATATACAAAGAAACCTGTTTAGAGCGCAATAATACGTGTTAAACTGAGAGTCGGAGGTGTGTATGGATATTGCGTTCAAAAAACACATTAAATTCTAAAAAAAAACTTTTTAAAAAGTAAAACATGGCTATTCCTTTCCTTCGTGTGAATGGGCTGTATAGCGAGCTATGCAGATCACCAGCACAACTTTTAGATTTTTTTCTACGTCATAATCGACGATTGTGTGGTAGATTAAACGAGGCTGGACTGAAATATCTGGA
>CH002697.1:500028-531108 GCA_000149265.1 Ciona savignyi
CCATACAATACAATTTTTATTTTTGTTTCTTTCGCTGCAGCGTTTACCACCAACAATTTGAAAATACATGTCATACATATATATACCCCCAACCCGATGTACGTTTTGATTAGGTCATGTTGTAAAAAAAATTGCTGCGAAAAAATATCAACATTGCTGAAAACTAACTCCAACACTAGGTTACTAAGTTTAAGTAGTTAACTACGAAGTAAGAGCTACATCAAAACAAATCACTCCTGCGCGACAACAACTTTATACAACATGCCTTTTTCCCACCACTTTCCATTCATAAATCTCAGCCAGCTGACGTCAATAACTTTTTTTAAAGGGGAGTAAATATTTGCCAGTTTGTATTGATGACGATTTTTCCTGAAAGCTATTTTGTATATAAAAGTATGACAGTTTTTATTGTAAAGGAGTTACATTTGGGTAGATGTACTGGTAGGGTGTGAGACCGCCAGCCTAAAGGTAATGGGGTCGAAACCAATAAATAGCAATACAGTACATACCCTCCTTGAATAAACCTATTTCGGAAGAGGGTAAACAAAAGCCGTATTTCCAACCATTTTTCTTGTAGATAAACATGAGTCTTTCCTTCAATTAGATATCCTGGGATTGATGGGCCTTACATCGTGCGGGTGATAAATCTTTGAATACGGAGTTGTTTAGTCATCCGACAATAACCGTGTATAAAACCTTCACGAGGGATATCTCCAAGCAAGATTCAAATCACATGCCATTCAACTAGTTGCATATGGTATTACAGAAAATCTGAACACCTTGTGCTCACAGTCGGTTATAGGGGTTATTAATGTTTTTTTAGTAATATTGTTGGTGTATTTTGTTAATCATTTTAATAAATTGGATCAAAGCAATGACCGTAAAATCCATGGAATTGAAGATTATAACAAACAGATTAGTCTAGTGTATTGGTGCGTCGCTTTTCAGCCGAAGGGTTGCAGGTACGAAACAGCTTGCTAGCTAGTCGACTGTGTTCTTGGGCAAGGTACTTAATGGACATTTCCTTAATCTAGCAGAATCTAGCGGATTAATGGGTTATACTAAATTAAAGGAACGTGCGGTTTATTAACAACAAACGGTTATAGCTCCGGTAACCCGACGGTGGGCACGGGGTGATCTGACGATTGCCCGTGTGTCAACCCCCTGGTTTTCCCCTGGAATAAACATAAATATCCTATCCTATTACTAAACAAGATTGTAGACAACACTCCTACGGTTTATACCTCTTAAAATACTGACTTTTTGAATTTTCATAATTTTTCGTAGTGCAGCGATATTTTGTATTTTTTTATTTTTAGTTGCGTTATTTAATCATATATATACGATCTGTGAACAAACGATAAGCATTGTTATTAGGAACAAGTAATAGAATCGTCATTTCTGCCCTCCTGACGCCATCCTCGGCCTCTGACATCACATTCAGGGTCATGACGTCACCAGTTGATATCTGGTTCATGACGTCACCTTTGATTCAACACCTCATCTTTCGCTTGGATCTGAGCTCACGACGCCACCTAGTGCCCGTAGTTCAGGTAGATGGGAAGACGATCGCCATGGCAACAATTCCGCCAATCCCAATCAAGATAAGCACCGAGGTGACAACAATCGGCATCATATATTCATCCGCCATCCTCACGATCTGTTTAAAGGACCCTGGTCGCCTGCTCGGTTCCGGGAACACGCCGGATTCGAGGTCCGCATCGTGCGACGCAGGACGAAGGAGTTTTGGGTCGAGTATGACAGACGCGGCACCGCTAGACGGCGCACGAGAGTGGATAGATTCGAGACTCGGCCGCCTCACTTCTACGTGCTCGCTCCGAACTTCCAAAACTGCCGGTTCCTCCTTCGAGAACCTTCGACGTTGCGACCTTCCCATCTCGTCTATGATCTTGACCACATCCTCTCCCAATGACGTAGATCGTGTGACGTCACATTTGACGTGGGTATTTGATGACGTCGATGGGATGACAACTTCAACGGATTCATGATGGTCAAGTGAACTTCGCCTGGAAGATCTTGACGAAGAAGGTGACGTATTCAAAATGACGTCACTGGTTACGTAATCAGATGGTTTTGGCGTCTTCACGGATACGGAAGACCTAGCGGAAGAGGAACGGCTAGATGGGGATCTTCCGAGAGCAGTGGCGAATAGTCTTGGAGGAATTTCAGGCTGGAAGTCGTAGCGGATGACGCTCCCGGAGCTGGAGGAGAAATGCGAAGGAGTGGAGGATGTGGGAGGATAGTCGATCATGATCTCACCCTCCTTGAACACACTGCTGGAGTATTTGATCGGAGTCTCATGCAGCTCTTGCGACATCTTCCGGTACTTTCGGTCCAGATGCGGGGACTCGGGGGAGTCCCGTTGCATCGACGCGAGTTCGTGGTCAGGGGAATCCCCATTTAAGCCTGATGAATTCTCTCCGATTTCCGGAGAAGCGGGTGTATCCAGAACCTCGCCAACAATGAATCCCCCTTCCCACGTTTCGCTGGGTTTCGACGCTAGTACGTCATCATCGCTTACGTCATCCATGTACGCGGTGTGGTACATGAGCGAGCCTACGTCATCATCTTGTGCGACGTCATAAGTGGTAAAGTACTCGTTTTCGCTTGTACTGTTGGTTGTGTTGGTGGTGTCACTGGATAACGTGTTCATATCTAAGAGAAAAATATTGATGTAAAAATTAAAAGAAAAACTTTAAAATTAAAAGAAAAACCTCAAAATTTAAAGAAAAACCTCAAAATTTAAAGAAAAGCCTCAAAATTTAAAGAAAAACCTCAAAATTTAATGATACACTTTAAAAACTCAATGAAAATCTGCAAAAATGATTGCAAAACTGTAAAAAATGAATAGCAAATCTTTAAAAATTAAAAAAAAATGTAAATTTGAAAGCAAAACTGTAAAATGAAAAAAAATATGTTTAAATTCAAAGAAAAGTAAGGAAATATATTTTTAGACAATCTTTTTGGCAACAAAACGAAAAAAAAAAACAGATAGAAAATGTATGTTAATATACTGCAGTGTTTAATATTAAATACCGCTCTGATAACTTACCGTTTAATATATGTTTGTGCTGCAAGGATTTCGCTTCGATGTCGTCAGCAGTTGTGACGTTGTGATCTATGACGTTGTCGTTCATTGTTAATTCAAGCGTGTCAATGACGACCATGTCTCCAACCTACAATAGAAATGTAATATTCAATATTTTGAACTGTAAAAACTACGTTTTAAAATTCCTAAATTTTCAAATATAGAATTTTAGTTATTAATCTCTGTGCTGGATAATATATACATGTAATATATTCATACAGAAATATGGGAGAAACAGGTAATTGCTACGAATAAAATGCCTCTTTAAAACCATGAAATATCAATAGATTTTGTAAAATATTGTTTTTATCACAGGTCTGGTACACTTAACGACGTAAATTTGATCTAAACCTAAGCATTACACATTTAGGAAGACTTGATTTCGTTTTACCACTATTAAGTTAACTCATATAAACACTTTCGTAACTCCTAAAGGGTTGTATCAATTTCTCGGCGTTAAGCATATACCTATCAGCTTTTAAACATTACCTCAAACTGGGTATATTTCCGTGACTTCAGAATTCGTTTTCGAAGCATGGTACTTTAAAATGAAACTAGAACTACAGTATTCTCTTACCTCGTGTGTTAAAATTTCCTTTCTTGACAAGTCTGCTTCGACCGATTCGATCACAATAACGTCCTGTGATGTAATAATGTAATTGTTAGTTGCAGAGAATTGTTATTGAATAATAGGTCAGATAAAGTTGGCGCAAGGGATACAGAAACCAAACAAAGAATTCCTAATTACTGGTTGGTTTCAATTCGGTGATATTTTAGATAAGAGGTAA
Source organism: Ciona savignyi (assembly GCA_000149265.1). NCBI lineage: Eukaryota > Metazoa > Chordata > Ascidiacea > Phlebobranchia > Cionidae > Ciona > Ciona savignyi. Next base: position 503,926 of record CH002697.1, read on the forward strand.
TTACAGGTATACAGACTTATTTAACTGCAGTATATGGTACACACAGATACAGGATACAGCAGGTACAGACTAAACATTACCGAATTGATTTTAATGAAAATGCTGTCGTCTATTTAGAAGATAATTTGGCAGTTTGGTATTAAGTACTTTTATGATGGAGTAAAATCGAGTAAATTGAAAAAAACTCTGCCCTATAATGCACAGCAATATGTTTTAAACTATTAAGTAAATTAATACGAATATTATTTCAATATACTTCTGTGATTTAATACTTGAATAATTATAAATTTAAAATTAATTAGAAAACAACAATTCAAATTACCTGTTCATGGAATTCACTTGTGTGGATTTCGTTCACACCGATCCAGGCTCTATGCTTTTCACCTTTTATTTTGCCTGGGTTCAAATAAGCACATTTATTTTATTGTTGACTTATAGTCTTTACATGTTTATCCCAATGCTTCAAATAAACATAGTTATTTTAATGGTGTTTTATAGTTTTTACAGGTTTATCCCCAGAGTGAAAATTGCTTGGTCGGAAGCCTGTAACACGGGCATTTAACTACCTCATGCCACAGTCAGGAACCAGTGTTAAACATGCATTGCCGCAATGTTATAGTTTAATACATTTTTTACCGGGCTAGGCTTCCAAGCCTTAATTGATAAGAAAAATAGCGTATTTTTATAGAATTGAAAAAAATTTGGCAATGTTAACCACTTGGCCACACTACTGTACAATCCAATCCAATATTACAATATGATTTGCCACAAGACACAGCCTTCCAGGTTGACGCGCTAATACACAGCAGCCAACCGATAGAGAGAATAAGTTAATGTTGTATTTGTGAAATCTCGTACCCAAACATTTAAATATAGAAAAATTAAAAAAATATAATTTAAAATAAAATAAGAATCTTGCTATTTTAACAATAAATTAATTAACTTTTCTAAAACATTTAAAAAAATCATCTTACCGAGAACTTCTTTGACTTCGGATGATAATTTTCCGCCCATTTTGCTGGTGTCGCTAGATTGCTCTTCCTCAAAACTGACCTGAAAGTAATATCAAAATATAAATTTGCAAACTGAAAAAAATGCATGAATCATCAGCTGTACGGCAATGCGGTCAACTAAACCCTCTTTCAGGGAGTAAATAATTGGACTCATATTTCCGTCCCGTGTTACTGTTATGTTAGAATATAGTAATATATACCTGGTGTACCTCTAGGATTTGATTTCTGTTTAAATTATTTTTAGAAACTTGTACAGTCAGCAAAGCATCTATAAAAACCACTGAGAGAGAATGATTCGGATGCACTACTGCAGTCGCCTTTATAGCAACGTTAATCCCGTATCCAGGGTCTTAACTCCTCACACGTTTTATGAGTCTAGAACTTACGTTGTCTGGAAGGAGTTTCGCTTTCCCTAGCTTCCTGTTCCGGGAGTTTCGTTTCTTCGCCCTGAGAGATTCAAAAATTGACTTATACATTTTTATAATCGATTCCGTACTTTTCCGCTGGTGCAGTGAATACAATAAGCTTTTGTCTCCAGGTGATATGAAACTCTTTCGAAAATTGCAATACCCAAGATATGTTTCCAGCACAGTTGCAAAATATAAACAATGACTCACACTGGGACGCAGTTTAGAGTTTTATACAAAACCGTAACGAAAAGGAAAAAAAGTGTTGTGTGTATCGGATCCATGGGACCCCTACGATGAAGATAAGGTGCTGGTGCATGTTTGCGAGATAGCAGGCGCTGCCGGGCCACGCGTCGTGCTTGTTTATCTATAGCAGCTCGCCCGGGTATAAGCAAACAACGGGGGCGGTGAGAGTAAATCTTATCAACGCTCGTCGAAGATAACTCTCCATGGGACGCGTGTTGTTTACTGCTCTGCTGAGCGATGCTGCTGGTAAACAACTTTCGAATTTTATTTCGTAAAAATAGAGAAGTTGCACATAAAAGTGATCGAAATTTTCACTGTTCGCTTGTGAAAGTTTTATATTTTTATTAGTGTTACCAGAAATTACTGCAACATGAAAATCAGGCTGCATATAAGACCCTTGAAAGAAACACTGTGACGTCGATTTTTGGATTTGATAAAATAACGGGCGAAACTAAGATACTTATACCATATTCTACTAAATATACACAAACTTTTACAATATTTGCAAAACACCCCTGACAGACAACTTTATATTTAAAAAATAACTAACGAGGCCCGTAAACGAAAATAAATACAAATTGTCAAGTGATGGGTCACTTTTTCTGATATTCGTCAGACATTTATGCATTCAAATTTGAACCACTTTGTCATGTCGGACAATAGACCTGTGCCTCATTCCATTATCGTTAATGAATTATTTTCATCCAAATATTACGTTCATTAAAAATTTAAACAGACTGTGTTCGATTTGGACATGCAATTTTCACAGTTAAAAATGCATTTGCACACAAGACAATAACATTATTGCAGAATTGCAGTTTATTGCAGTCTGTATACGAAAATGGGCAACTTCTCTAGTCGGCAGGCCAGATGTAAGAAAATAAAGTTTTTGGTGGGCCAGATTATTACATGAATAGTATTCAATATTTTAATTACAGAGTATGGTTAGATACATTCTGCGGGCCGGTCAAAATTCCTTCACGGGCCGGACTTGTATTAAGATAAGGACATAGCCATAGTTTCAGCAAATTCCACTTTCGTCATAATCAATATAATTGGAACCGTTTTATATATGTTTAACAACTATGACATGAAGCATTCCCATTTTACATTGCTAATGATCCGCGTCATAATCGCCATTGTTATGCGTCACGGGCGTGCTATGATTCACCTTCGGCGTAACGCCCAACCCAAAAAAATGTGCTTTATGTATTAGATTTATTTATAGCGATTTAACCGTGTAAGAAGGATTTCTTCTTAGATTTTGTAAATAAGTCTTGCGGCGACATATTTTAAATTTGGGAACTTCTTTATACTCCTTATAACAAAACTTAAATATGCATGAAATCATACTTTATATATTACTATTTTAATTGGTTATATTATTAATCCTGAAAGGGCGAGTATTAACCAAAAAACGCGTGATTTTAAAAATAAAATCCAAATCTGTGCATCCATATTCACTACTGCATTGAAAGTGCTTACGCTAAAACAGCTTTTCTTAAAAAATATTTGTGTGTTATTTATTGTGTAATTTCTATATAGTTGGCCTATGTGGAATATGTATTGTACAATGTAGGAACTGTAGGAGTTTTTTATCTGCCTAAGTTTCGAACCCATGATGCGCTACTCACGAAGACCGTTTTTATAAAAATCAGTATATGATCGCGTAATGTAGTAAGTACCATACGATCAACCAACTGTTTAAGCATAAGACCTTTTTTCTTTTTTTTACCGGGTTCAGTGTTGATCCAATAATGGGTTCGTCACTCAAACCGTTTTTTTTTATATATATGTAATTGGTATAATGGGTTGCGTTGACCATTCGGCACACGACCGTTCATTAAGCATTATATTACATTTTTTTAACCGGGCTAAGTTTCAAACCCATGTTGGGCTCGTCACCAGGACCGTTTTTGTATATTAGTGGATATATATGTATTGGTCGCGTTAACTATTAGGCCACACGACCGTGTAGCAGCATACGACTTACTCTTCGTTTTTGATTTCCTCTTTGACGCTTTCTGGTGGCTCGATTCCAAACCTACGATAATACGGTTATAAGCTTTTGTCACTATAAAACTAAAAAAAACTAAGCAAGAAAATTTAGTTTGACCCAGTGATATCCAATGGTAATACAAATGTCGTGCCTGACAATACACACACCGTTATCCCCAAACTTTACAAGTTTCAGCAACTCGGCTGTGGACATTAGATGTTATACTACGTACTTCAGCAAGCTACATTACATTACTCCAACCTAGTGATATTTAATTAGTCGTTTAAATCTAAAATTCTGTCATATAAACCCTTACACACTTCAATATTAACAAATGGACTGTAGACATGAGATTTATTACTGTACACCCAAACAAGTCACCATACAATGCTTTAACACAGTGGTATCTAATGGGCCAAGGGAATCGAAAGTGAATTCTGGCATTTCACACGAGATAGAGACACACATTTGATACTGAAAAATTGTAAATCCCAAGAAAACGAAGCTATATAAAACCTTGCTGCGATCTTAGCGATGTTGAGAATGCAGTTCAGCACCTGTCGATCGTTCTTGTCCGATGCTGGAAAAGTACAAGAAACATAATCACTTCACCACATATCCATGCATATGCTGTGTAATTGTTCAGTGTGTAATTGTGGGTATATCTAGTATACGACGTGTATACTCTATAGTCCTATTTATTGTGCGTTAAAATGTAGACATGTGGCCTAATTAAAAATAAAACAGATTTTTTAGAAAACTATGATATATTGGAATATTTTATGCTGCTATGCCGGGATTGTGAGATGGTAAAAAAAAAGTTTTGTCTTTTAAAGACACACTTCATTAACACGGGTATCGGGGACTATTAATTAAGTACTTCCCTATCTCCCCAATGCAAGCTTAGCTCTTAAATATAGGGCTGTCACTCAAAATCCTACCATACGAAGCCAGCGTTTTTTTACAACTTAAAATTTAAACTGGGATCATCAATGTAGACCTAATGTTCTTTAAATGTTTGCCTTTTCAAGGTGGTATACTGCAGTACATACATAGATTAGCACGGGGCAAGTGTTCCAACAAGCTATTGTTTTTTTCTTTGGTACCAGCTTTAAAGTTTGTACTCGTGATAGCCTGGTGATTGAACCATTGCTGGTTCGGTTTTGTCTTGCTTACTATATGAATCGGCCACGATAACCATTCGATCACACAACCTTTACCCCAAAAAGAACTTGTATTTGTAATATTCACCTCCAGAATTGTCAGCACGACCGATTCACATATACAGCAAGCAATTTAAAACAGCATTACTAACGACCCCATCCTGTTTTAGAAACTTAGACCATTATAAAATAATATTTATAGTTTCATACCCAAATCCTCCGATTCGAATATGGTTATGCTTTTAATCCCGATGTCTCTGCACCAGTCAATGAACTTTGAAATATTGGTTCGTTGTCTCGCCACCGCTTGTGCTGTGTTATGCATACCTCGTTCCATCAGTATCTCGTCAGGGGTAAGCTGGCAGGGGATAGATAGGTTAATCATGTTTATCCCCGTCAATGGGAAAACCAAGGGGGTTAACACACGGATAAGCGTCATATCGCCTCGCGCCCACCGTCGGGTTACCGGAGTTATCGCAGTGCGTTGTGTATGATTTACACGTGCCTTCAATTTAATATAATTTAATAATCCGCTGGGTTCGGGCAAATAATGTTCGTTAAGTTCATTGCTTAAAAACACAATCGACTATAGCTAGCGACGAAAAACTGTAGCATTATCTCGATCGTATTTAATGCATTGCAATAGATAGCATCGGGAACTGATATGATTATCCTATCTTGATATGGTGCACTGCTAACCGCAGGTATTTAAAAATATCGCCCCTGTAGTAGAATCGCAATAACTAATGGAGGGTATATAGGTAGTTCATTCATATACTTGTGTGATAGAAGCAAGGTTTATCAATAGATCTTAAACGACATCTAAAGCAACGTTTCGACATCTAAATCAACGCAACGTTTTCTCAAACAGAGTTTTTCGAATATTAAATCAAATTAGCTATTCATAGGCATATATTCACGTATGTAACGGGCAAGCTTGTGAGTCTACATTGTTTACTATTTATTCACAGATATAATATTATTATATTTGCCGTGTCGATTTTGAGAACCACTTCTTTTAAAGGGTGATAAGAACTACTTATCTATTCATATCATGCGATATATCATGCCCAAAGTTGATTCGCTGGAGATATTGCATTGTGTAAGGCACTATAACTGTTACACCAGGCAGCAATTTTTTCCCAAGTTTCGAACCCATAACTACTCGGCCACACGACCCTACCCAGATACCACTTACATGTTTCAGTCTTTCGGTTATATCTTTGTGATCATGGTGACGTAAAACTTCAATGGATTTGGCCACATGGAGCAGTCGTACTCCACTTCTTAGGTCGGTAAATATGTTGGAAGGATTCAGCTGCTCGCCTGGTAAAAACAGGATACTTAATACCACACAGTATTAAATGAATATGGGACAGGGTATATCAAAGAATGACATGGGGTATGTTGGTATAGTGGCGTTTATCTCTAGGGAAGTCGCAAAAGGTGTTATCATACTTGCCATTACCAGATTATCTTGTGCTCAGCGTCGGGTTATCAGACATTTTTTAGGCTTAACACACCGCTTTCTACAACTGTTGGGCCAAAATGGACCAAAAACTTGTAGCAAAATGCTTCAAACAACTTGACTGCGGGAACAAGAAAATCTGTCATGTTAAAACGAATGTCGCTGTCTCAAACAAAAAAATAAAAATAAGTGTCCAGCCGACATATGACCAACCTAATATGTCTCCGACCCAATCTGCCACCTCCCGTCTCATAGTCTTTTCGTCCCGGGTTCGAATCCTACTCAGGTAACCCGCCTCGTCCTCCGCCATCAGAGCGGCAGTCGGGTTATTGTCACTTTCTTCCATTTTTCCTACACCTGCTGGTAAGACAGAAAAAATAAGTAAATCGAAAGTAATTCCTTAAATTTGGAGCCTAATGCATGGATTTGAAGAATGGGTTTGAAAAAAAACAACATAAAACAATAAAAAACAATTGTGTAACACTTAAAATTATAGCAAATTATTTAGACGGAACGACTTAAAATAAAAAATGTGAAATAACACATTCACAGGTAACAAAACGGGGCTAGCGATTACGTCCCTAGGTTGGGCGCGATTAAAAAAATAACGATAAAAAAGTATCTTTAAAAGATTAGTCTTCACACCTACGAAAACAAATAGGTATAGAAGAAAAAAGTGATATTATACCAAAAGGCGAAAATCTCTAACAAATTTATCGCCAACTATAACCGTCAGTTTAGTTAGCACTATTGTTATTTACATCTTTTGCACTTGCTTAGAAAAGTAAAACTATTGAAAATGGAATTTTTGTGGCTTGTAAATTTGCTAACAGATAATATACAATTTAAAACCAAACTAAACTTTAAATCAATTACGTAAAACAATGACAGGTTACATGCTATAATTCTGAGTCTTCAGACGTTACACTACAACAATCACTCCAGTAGACCGAAACCGACTCTGAAAAAAAAAACTAAAATAACAAAATTTTTAAAAATGCTTAGAAATTGAACGACTATGTAACATTTCTTTTTATATCTTGTAAACGACATTAGAACCCTAAAAATAGCGAAATCCAAAACTATTAGAAAGAATACTTTAACCACCGATTTTTATTTGTTTCAAAAAAACTATTAAACAATCCTGGTCCAAACCTAAATGAATCTGACAAATATTTTAAAAATTGCAAATCCTTACTTTTTTAAACTCGCCAGATTTCTTAAATACAATTCAAGCTAGTAAGCCTGGCCTAATATATCCCTTAAAACTAATAAAACCGATTAACCACCGAAAACACTTAGACAAAAAGTTTAACAAAAACCTAATTGAATGGTATCAACAATTATTTTAATAAACATCAATCCCTTCTGGTATTAATTTATCTCTAAATACACCAGTTTTTAATCGCAGCTGCTTTTCGGGTCAAATAGTAACCAAGTTTTAACGAAAATTCGTAAGAACCATAGCCTCACCCATCTGTTGTTAGGTTCACTCAACCGTTTCGCCATTCTGGCGTCACAAACCCCACTGTTCGCTTTAAACACGAGCTAGAATTAGCAATTGAAACCATGCCCGCTGTGACGTATGGCCTCTAATTCTAGTTCTTTAAAATCCCGAATTGTGAGGTAAAACGCGTCGGTGGAATTTTGGAAACGATTCAATCAAAACAAAATCACTTTCTTCAAATATCCTGAACTGGAAAGGTTGCTCGTTAGAGACAAGGTTTCATTGATACGAAAAAATGAAAATAAAAATCTACAAAATCAATATTGTACAAAAATGGAAAGGGCTAAAGACATACATTACTAACTTTATTTAAAAGCTCTTCACTACACTAGTCTAAAAATGTCTAATTTAACTAAATCGGTTTAACTAATCTTGAGTTATGGGCGACGAAGCATGGCTTGTCGACTGATAAAAAATATGTAAACAGTTTGGCGAGTGTACCGGTCAAGTGATTCCACCCAATTTAAGCAAAACACTAGTTACAAAAACTAAGAAACCAATTTTGATGAAGTAAAAGTGATAAATTGGCGTGATCAACTTAACATGTAGAATCAGTGATGTGTTAGGAAACCGTTAACAAATTCCACATATATTATAATCGCTGAATGAGGTACCGGTAACCAATTTTTATGTCGCATTATTGACAAAATAGGACATAGGTAACAAATCTCACATGTAGAATAAGAATAAGTCTCTGAATAGGGCACCGGTATGTAAAATAAGCGACGGAAGATACTCAGAGTTAATTAACTTCTCCTATCACTTATTCTACATCACACGGTAACCCATTCAGTGACTTATTCTACATGTAAGATTTGTTACCTGTGTCAGATACCGGTTTTATATTAACGTATGTAGAATAAGCGACCGGTACCGGTTAATTAACTCCACCTGCACAATCAGTTATAGATTAGGGAGCCGGTAACCGACTCCACGTATAGAAAAAGTAAAGGAATAAGAGACCGTTAATAAACCACACGCATATTAAGTAACGATATAAGGAACTAGTAACCAATCCCACATGTATATTGCGTGACGGATTACGAAACCATGAATCAACAAAGAAAACACTGGTGATAAAGAATTCTTCGCACGCATTTCAATATGGTGTTTAAATCGTTTAAAGTTTAGCTGGTGTGCTGAACATTTTCCTTTAAACTTAATTTGAAAACATTTTGCAATACCAGTAGTAACTTACTCATGCGTAGTCGCTGTCAGCTGTATCATCTGTCCATTAAAAAAGATTGATGGAATACAGAACTTCAAATAAAGTTTAAAGGAAATCTTAAAGGTAACCTTTTCATTGCAAACGACTGAATGGCAAATCTTGTACCTAATGGGTGTTTTTTTAATAATTTTTATTCATACAGCTTTCTTGGGGGTAATTGGTTTAAAATAACATTTGTCCAACTACACTACAACCGAAAGAAAAATCAAAAAGTTTAAATTATTGTTAAAATAATTTTTGATTCATTACTGCACACTGAACATGCTTTTCTTCATACTGAACATAAAATGTGATTCATTTCTGCATACGGAACATCTATGTAATTTCTTTTCGTTGTTGATCTTACACAAGTAAAATGTATATGGTAAGTCCTGTTTGACCAAAATCAATATCTTCTCGAGGGACAACCGATTTGTTCATATTTAAACGTCCTTAAAAAAATTGTTACACCTTTTAGACGAGGGTCTCAATAATCTGTTGTAGGCTTAATCAATTTTAATGATCGCAGGGAGAAAAACGCGATTAAATGTGACGTAATGAAACAACGGCCGGTCAGCTAAGAGAGTTAGTTCACCAAGGCCACCATGCGCAGCATAATTGATGTGTGCACTGCATTGCATAACACGAAAAGGTGGAAAGAGGGAAGGATGGAAACTGCACATTAAATCTATGGGAACTTATTCTAACGTTACCCAAAACACTTTCCCCGAATCTCAACCTCAGAATTAACCCCAACTTTACCCACAGCCCCAACTCTAACTTTAATTTCATAATATTTATTTTATTGAGCAGTTTTCCTTCTCTCCTACTTTCCTTATACCTATTTTAACGTTCCCCGAATTGCTGGCTTTACTTATTGGGATTTCAACAGTCACATAGTTTGCTGGTACCTTGCTATGTTCGTGCGAATAGGGAAAACTAAAAGGAGGGAAAGAGAGGATAAGGTAAGGAGGGAAACGGTAAAATGAAAATTAGGGCGTTAGGGTTAGTGTTAGGGTTGGCTTAAGAGTTAGATTTATGGTTAAGATTGGTGTTTGGAGCAGGGGTAGAATTAGTTTCCACAGTTTTGGTGAGGTTTCCGCTTTTTCTTCTTCCCTCATTTTAGTGTTGCCGATGTGAATACCATGGGTTGTAGAAATTATATACAGGTTATCTTCACTCTTTTAAAAATGTTGATGATTGTTTATGAAAATTTAATTTGTTTTAATAACTTTAGGAATTGTATCCATCTTTTAACGTTTTTTTTCTTTCACAACAAGCGGTGTAATTTACGTCACAGTGAATGTTGGAAAGAAGTTGTGCACAGTTGAAGACAACCCAATCAAATTAAATCGTTCCTTACAAATTGTGTCTCGTCCGTCAACCGGACTTTGTCAACTTGTCAACGACGTCTAGCGGGCAATTTTTTGAGAAATAAAAATCATGTTTTTGTCGTCAACGACTTGATCCATCCCTATTTTCTTCCTATAAGTATTGACCTAAAACATTTATGTTTATCATTGGGATGGAAACCCGCATAACCTTAGAAATTGTCAGAATACCTCGTGCCCTCAGTCGAATGCCTGAACGCTTATAGTGTGTTGCAGTACAATGAAGACAGTGCGACGGCGTTTGGTCAATTTGGTATTTCGTAGCAAAACTAACAGGTGGGAATGAGAGAAAATCACTCAAACTATAAAAAAATAATTTTAACCCTACCTTAAACACTACTCTCAATCCCAGAACTTACCCTAACTCTAGCCCAAGCACTAACGCTAACAGCCCAATCTTTAATTTGGTCTGCACTTTCCTTTTTTTAGTATTCCCGGTAATCGGCTAGGTTTTAATGGTGTCCTGGCCAATTACACAGCCAGCCAGTTATATGGTGGTTTTGATACCACCACAGCAGTTTATACAACCTATGAATTAGCCAACCACCCTATTTTTGGTTTTAGTCGGCTGGTTTGGTAGATTGCATTTATAGAATGTAGGTAACCGCAGTAGAAAAATTATGCCTCCTGAAGATAGAACATTTGGCGGCCTCCCTTCTTTTCAGTTGGATTTACCTGCTGTTTATATTGTGGTTGATAGTGGTATGATGTTAGTTGTACAAAGTGCAATATGTAAATGTGCCATTTTACGCAGCATAAACATGCCTTTAGACCAAAATCATGCACACGTACCTGTGTTTGTTTGATTTTTTATATTCTGTCTTTTTAAATGTGCAAACTCAATATAATAATACAAACAACTGACCAGAAAATGTTGTCATTTCCGTTTTGTACCGATTTTTTCTCCAATAATGATTCGAGTTTCGTACATTACACTCTGTTTTTAAACAAAAAGTTAAATATGGATAAGTTACCGTTTGAATAATTTCTTTATCTTTTTACTTGGTCAGTTTGTAATTCTCCGTACTTCTGCAACTTTTTACCAACAAACAGCTACGAGATGCATAATTAACACTTTTATAACAAAGAACTGTTCTGCTCCATAATTAAAAAAGCACTGCTCCACTATTACAAAACGTCACAGCTAAACGAGAACATCGACGCGTAGCCTAGCACATGCTGCTTCCAAACAAATATTGGGGAATCACCGTCATTGTTACCCAGAAAAACACTTATTTAAGTATCATGACCAAGAGAGGGCCACATGTCATAATCACAGCGCCATCGTTATGTGTCAAAAGGATCAACACAGACAGCAAATTATTATCAGCATCGGTCACAGGTCAATCACAAGGTAATTAACTAAAAATACAAAATTAAACGACAAATTGTAAATGTAGAAATAAAAAAGTTAAAAGAATCAACAAATCCCTAACTGAAAGTACAAAATAAATCAAAATTATATATAAACACACAAGCCAGTAACATGATGAGCTTAGTTATCAATACCCCTTTCTATTGAATTCTGTATTGGTTTGGTCGCATTAACCATTCGTTTAAATAGCCATTTATTCTTTTTAACAGGACAAAGATTTGTCCCAAGCTTAACTGTGTGGAATCTGTTTTTTCATTGTTTTTACCGTCCTTAGTTTCTAACCCATAATGGGTTCGTTACTAAGACCGTTTTTTTTGTATGAAAGTCGGTATATGTATCGGTCGCGTTAACCATTCAGCCCCACGACCGTATAGCTGTGTGGAATCATTCAAACACACCACCCTTTATAAAAACATGCAGATTTTTACCTCTAGCGAACAGGCCGTTTCCGTATTTTCAGCCGCTAGATGTCGTGTGCGAGCTGTTTAACTTGGATGGTTGCTATGTTTTACCTTTGTTGTGCCATATGTGTATTACGTCGCAAGCAGTTGGATGTATCTTAACATGATTTGGTTCTAAAACTCTAGGAAAAGCGTTAAAATCACAGATTCCTGGCACGATAAACGGTGACGTCGGAAAAGGGCACACGATTGTGAGGGAATTAAAAGATCGATTGTTTCGTGCGCGAAATCGATTGTTACGTGTTCCAGAACATATGGTCGGGCGGTTAGGGCTGAGAGTACTTTTTTCGAACTGTTACGGTAAAGCTTATCCGATGCACGACCTGGATAAGCGCCGCGGCTGGGGATATTGCGACGGGGTTATTTTGTCACGTGACGTCACTCGTATAGAGTAGAACCGTAGTGTGGCCGAATGGTTAACGCGACCGACACATATCCCAACTATATAAAAACGGTCTTAGTGCAAACCCATCCTTAGTTCGGTAAAAAAACACAAAATTTGGTTTACGAGGCGATTCATATACTATTCCCCATAACTATAAAAGGCGTTAGTGGTCAGCCCGTCATGAATTCGAAACTTGGAGGTAAAAAAATCAGTCGTGCGATCGGTTCATTTACTGAATTCTAAATAAAAAATGGATTAAGTAACGGCCCCCCTCGTGAGGTCGGAATTTGGCATAAATATATTTTATACCGCACAAAGGTGGCGTGGCCAATCGACCAGGGTGAATGATTTATTTAAAGAATTCTACGAACAGAAATGTATTACTGCACTGAGGTAGTCCCCTAAAAGTTCTAGATTTTATTATTATGTTGAACCCATATCCTTCGCAGTTATTTGTTCAGTTTGAATCTTTGGCTCGTCACCAAGACCGATTTTAAAGTTAGAATTGGTATATATGTATCGGTCGGGTTAACCATTCTGTCACAGTTATTGCCTGCCTTTTGATTTTGAGGGCCACTGTTTTTTAGTGTATATCGGTCACGTTAATCATTCGGCCACGCGACCGTCCTGCTTCGCATATGATTCCCTAAACAAGGCACTTAACGGTCGCTTCCTAGATCCACTGGAATCATACGGACACTGAAAATTTTGGGTATATTTTTCGAAGATCCCACTACATAAGCGCCTTAGTAAAGCAACAGCGGGCATGTGGTATTCCGACTGGTGCAGCACAAACGAACAATACATATCGGATTTAATGGCTTTCTTTGAATGTACTGTATTCCTTGCTTTTTACTGTAAAGAACGAATACAAAATGAGGTAGTATATGACTTAAGCGCACAGTACTATTAGAAGTTTAATTCCAATTTCAGTCTCGTGTGAATTAATATTTTCGCCAAACTTTTAAATTGACCTTAACGAAAGATCAATTTTGATGGATTATTTTAAACGCCTCAATAGATGACGTAATTATGACGCATAATCAAGATTTTTAAACAAAAGTTGCAGTTTGAGAAAGCTATGGTATAGGTATCGGTATGCGGAAGTTCTTAAAGAACAGTAGTAAGCACAGGCCCTGTAAGTCGAAGCGTGTTTTAGTGACCCCATTAAAAATTTCACAGATATCCAATAAGCGCGTTGATCAAGGTCGGAGTTTGGAAAGATCTGTTATTTTTGGTAGTTGATTCCAAACGGAAATCTGGAAATCAAATTCCTATCTATTCCCGGTCGAAATTTTCAATTGCCACAATCGTTATCAATCTTCCCACGGGTAAAACAGATGCGCGAAAGGTTATCAGCTGATTGACATCGAAATCGTAAATCAAATATATCTCTGACAGCGTTGTCACTTCGAGATTGCTGACATTCCTTTAACACATTCCTGCTTTCGGGTATTTCCCCACTCGGTATCTTCTCGACATGTTCAGTTATCTTTCACAGGGCCTTGTCATAATCTACACGCGAGGTGTACTGGTGGTGGCGTAAAAGACACAAGCACCAAAGAACAACCGACTCTGTAAAAACACGCAGCAGGTGCCTTGGTAGAAAGTGTTTAAACAAGCCACGACCTGTGATCTTTTCAGTCTTGGTATATTTAGCGTTGAATCTTTGTGTTTTCAAGCCCAACCCTTTGCTATTTTAACTGCAGGCTTAACCATAGCGACATGATTTCATAGCAAAACACTGCAAACGGCAAAAATCTATAAAATTCCAGTAAGACAAACATGTAATCATAATTTTATAAATAAAATCGCCAATTGATTGTGCCATTTTCAACACCAGGAGGTTATTTCAAATTATTTTAAACATTCCGTAGTCTTTAAATTAAAATGTTTACTTCTGCTTTCAATTCATAAAAATACAGAGACTTTTACAGAGTTTGTTTAATATGTCCTGTTCTAAATTCATCAAAATGCTGAATTATTTCACAGATTGCACCGCGGACAGATTTACGACGTCCTTGCTGCAGCTAATCATGTCTTGTTTGCTGCAGCTAATCATGCGCGGTTCCCTGGAAAGCCATAAAAGTTTAATTTTGTTGCATGAACAACTGTACCTCGTGTTTTCATTTCGGCGGGAAGTTTGTATACAGCACAACAATGTCATTTGTGAGGTGAAAGTAGAGTTTTAGGAGAGCACAAAGGGCGTGTGTGACGCAATAAACAAGTTATGACAAGGCTAAACTGTACAGTATCAGCAGTTGAGCGCGGTTATTGTGGCAATGTTCGGTCTAGTTAGATATGGTAGATGTTAAGCTTCGTGTAGCATATGACAGGCGGAGCCACGACGTCCCTACTGATTTTAGCGTTCGCTCCGTTGAGGCTTCGGGCCCGGACGCGATGCCGCGCTCGTTGACTGACGAAAACCGTGTGGTAGTCGAAGTAGAAAGCGCGAGCCGCTGAAATCGCAGTCTTATCGCGTCCAAATTCGAAGGCAAGCCACTGAAGTGCCGTCCAGCTGGAATATTCGAGGGTTTCGATTGAATAATGACTTTCCTATCTAGAAATGCGGAAATCAAAGGGAAATCAAAACTGACCACTTGTTTATCTTACCCCCTACTTGACGAACCACAATAAAGACATTTTTGCCCGAGACCGTCCCTTCGTAAGCGCGCCAGATTTTAAAAGTTTACATTTAGATTTAGTTTTTACAGCTTAGCCGTTATAAACGCATCTTTATTTATAATACATTCTCGCGAATTCTTATACTATAAGTGCGTATAGGGCTTCCCGGTAGCAGTAACACAAAATTCCTTTTATTTTAAATCAAATACACAAATCGCATTAAAAATCATGGACCAGCGACACCCTGTGACCGGCCTAATTATGCACGGTCGATGACGTCACAGTTAAAACTTCTTTTAATCGCGAAATCGAACTGGGGGAAATCCCTCGAGGCTTGCATACAAATCTGGTTAGTTGGACTGTTTAATTGATTTGACATCGAGTTAGTGCGGGATTTGATTAGCAACACATTGTTCGAAATGCTGACATCATAATCCACTTTGTTACGTAATACAATTGAAAGTTTCCGAGCACGCGGTGGCGCAAACGGGCTAGAATCTTAAGAGTCTAGAAATAATGTTATAAAAACGCATCGTTTTGTACTAGATGTAAGAGTTTGTATTCGTGGAGTTATTACACGAAACGCGTGTTCAATTTGTAAATGAGCTATCGACCCGACTCAGCTTATACTCCAAGCTCTTGTTATAAATCATGGATTATCGTGGATTAAGTATTCGACCCGTGGGGCGGCCTGAAAAATATGGAAATTACGTCATTTTACCCTGGAAATTATCGAAAAAGTTAATTTTATAAGAATCGGCGAAAATGAATGAAAAATCAACAGCAATAGCTCGAGTAAAATTAAGGTTTATTTAACGTCTTTTTACCCAAGGTCTATTCATCAAGTTACGTTTCGTACAAAAATAATCGTTATTTTTCTAAAAAATCGAAAGAAGAACTAAATTTCATCTCAAAAAGCGACAGAAGCCCAATACTTGTAGGACATTATTACGTCATCAATCGGCTTATTATCGACGTCACCCGTCGCCATATTGCGTCATAATCGGGCGACATTATGTCGTCACCAAACATATTGAGTTAATTATATTTGGGGACAATGAGGCGCCCAGATTTATCGTCTCACGACGCAACCCTTGCGTTTATTATTGCTTCTGTAGCACAGTAAAACATGGCGCAGATTGTCATAAGTTTTCAACCCAAAAAATACCAAAATAATTTTTTTTGCAAATACCGTTTATTGATAAACCTTAACAATCAATTTGGGGTTAATTTGGAGATTTTTTAGAAATGAAAGACATCTTGTAGTCCGTATTTCCACTACGCATAACTCCTTAATAGTAAGCTAAGCTTTCGTCGATAGTAACAATCCCCATAGTTTGCCATTTAAACTGGAAGGTGGAATAATCAACGGTCTGTTTAAAGTCTTGGATATTACAGTACTGCCTGCTATTAATTTAACGTGAATTCTTCGAAAAATTCCGAACCCAATTGACCTAATGTGAGTCGAGAATAATAAGGGAAAGTGACGCAACAATGACGAAACACCGCATTCCCCTGTGACGTCGTGAATCCAGGCTTCCCCTTGGGAAGTTAGCGCGCTGCACAAAGCGTTTGTGTTGCGAGGTTGGCCTCTGCGTTATATTCGGCTGTGTTAAATATTAGACTGCAGTGTACTATACGGGTTAACACACAAAACGACAAAGGACACAGGGTATATAGTGAAAAAACACTCATGAAAAACACAAAAAAACATCACTCCGCCTTTCAGTCGCACAAATACATGATATTTCATCTAACTAAGATCTATACACGAGGAATCTATTAACCACCTGCGTATTTGATCAAATTGAGCAATTAGTGGCTCAGTTATCAGGGTATTCACACGGAAATAATGCCTTTGGTGAATTTAATAGTAAAACGAAAAATATGCCCAATTTTAATAGGTTCGTTTTCACACATGTACAAAGACTATGAAGTTGGTCAGCTTTATTTTATATTTTATTAAAAGTGTCAAACGGGACCTGATTTTAATTCCTCCTATGCTTCATAATGGTTGACTAGAATGACTGGCCCGAACGTCAGGATCTTCATTAAATTTTTATAACTCGGGCAAAAATCGACATTTTCTTTCCCTTTTTTTCACCTTTAGGTTGAACCCGGATTTCGAGGGAGATTTTAAATCATAAGCCTTGAGCCTTGTCAGCTTGCATCTGATTCTGAAGTTGATATAACGCGATTTGAGGCGGAATTTTCATCTTTATACATACCACCACGTATACCAACGCCATTGCTTTACCAAAGTCCACATCATGTATGCTGTCTTTGTGGATAAATTTACAGTACCAATTTATAAGCGTCACATTTTTTAAAAGCTCAGTCATTTACAGGCGTTGAAATCCCGTCAGTTGGCGAATGGTTCGCATAAACAAGCATCAAACGACGCTAAAACGACATCCGATTTTGTCCGGACTAAAAGGATAGTTTTGAAATTGTTTCGAAGTCACATTTTTATTGAGCTTAGAACGGATACAACCGAGGCATGGCAGTTTCTTTTACAACCACACCTCACATAAAGGGTTGCTTTGTTTTACAACTTTCGGTTGTTTTCGGCCACAAATGTTGATTTTACAATATTTAAAGCTCTTTTTACAACCTCGCAGCGAATCGCGCTTTAGTATTGTGACGTAATAGAAGTTGAAGCGAGATTCTAGAAAGCGAGAAGGGCGCACATCAAACGTGCCGACGCCGAGAGAAAAAGAAAGAAAGCGAATTCGCGACCGAAGTGGACAACCCGACCGACAGTCTACCCCATGCCGCAAAATTGCAGTTGAGATTTTAGATAAAAATTAAGCCTCGATTTGTGAAGATACAAATGTATCAGATGACATCGTGAATTGCTATATTATTCCGTTATTGTTTTTACTGAGAAAGTGTGACTTGGACAGTTCAGGCAGATATGTGCCATCTGCGAAATGGTATTTCTTTTTTTCAGCACTAAATTATTAATATTTGAGCCAGTTTTGTTAAAAAAACTTGTTCTAAAATTTTGGAAATACAAAATGGCCGCGTCTGCCTTAAGTATGTTCTTTCTATCTAAACATTAACGCCGTTAACAAATTACCAAATTTGTTCAATGTGTGTTCAATTGAACATTTTTTGCTCAATGTGTGTTCAATTAAACATAAATAAATAGTCAGATTCATAAACATATTTAACCTACATTTTACGAAAAAACGTATTGATACAGCGATTTTAAAATTATTAAATTAAACTTAAGCCCGTCTTCCGTTACAAAATGGTGTAAAATTTGTAGCGAAGCCCCCAGTTTTATTTTGCAAATCACCCGTGTAATTTGGGGTTTAGTCTGTCAGTCCTAGCTGTCAGCAAGTCAGTTAGTCGGGCTACAATCATTTTGCGTGAACATTTCTGTCGCTTCACAGGTACTAGGCGTGTTAAACGAAATAAAAAAGAGCTTTTTAGAAAATTGTCAATTGTTAAACAAGAGAAAATGAATGACAATTGCTAAAATCGTGAAACTAAAATATAAACCACTGCTTTTCAAATATACAAATTCATAAATTGCTAAACCACATTTACTTGGATATGGTTTATTCATTAACGCATTCATTCACAATTTTTTCACTACAGAAAAATAAAAAAAATGCAATAAAACGATAAAACAGCGACCACAGTTGCCTAAAATTGGGTTCCTTAACAGAGGCCCGAGTTATATTGGCGAGAAGCCATACCTTGGTGTCTACAAAACAACACTACAAAGATAGCAGCCGACCTAGTAACTGGAGCCTAAACTTTCGAAAAGAGGCGACCATTTTTGTGCGCTAGTATTAGATTAGCTAGCTAATTACTCAAGCAGTACGGAAGTCCATGTTTAACTTATATGATTTAAGGCTATGAAGGTTAAAACTCGAAAAAATTGAGGTAGTTTTTGTGTTAAAGTTGTTTTGTTTGGTTTGGATTTTCTAAAATCTGTATGTTGTGTTAAAGTTACGTTCTGTTATTCATTGTGCCAACAAAATAGAGATTGTTAATAATCCCATTGTCATTTTCCGCCTCAGTTGGCGCACGTGTTCGATATAAGTTGTGACAATTTCAGTCTAAATATCGAATTTCACTCAAAGTTAAGTTCACTGGTTAGTTTTGAAAACGGATACATGTCGATGGTGCATAAAGTTTAACTGAAGACAGCGTTCCAGGTGTTTAAAGTTGTGTATTTCCACGAAACTATTATGTATTATGTATCTGCCAAGCATGATATTTATGTATTTTACGCCCAGTTGCAAACGACAGCAGATTAATAGTCGAGCTTCATCTGGTGAAGTGAAAATGAGACATATGTTTGCGAACAGTAAGGCAGATATGATCAGCAGCCTCATACATAGTACAGTTTGTACCGTTCATAAAACTACAGCGAATTATCAAGGGACTTTCAGTGAGTTCCGTCCCAATATAGTCCTGGCGGCTACAACATCTCTTTCGAATTTTGCTGATGAATGCAACGAGATAAAAGCGTGGCCGCAATTGAAACTCAATTCTTAGTATTCCAGCCATATTGTCTCAGATACAAATACGGGAAGGAGAGACCGCACAATAGGTTTGCGGCAGGACAGTCAGATTCTTGGTGCCCTTTCCCACGTCAGCATGTGAACGTTTCCGCCTGCGGTAATCGTCGCCGCTTAATCTCATTAACAATGGTCACAAGTGGTATATGAAATTAATACGGGGTAAGAACAGATTATTTATGCAAGTCAATATGGGTGCTCGAATCAGTATGCACCGGTAACCGTGCAGGCGAGTGCTGCTGTATATGAAAATTCTAAATACAACAACGAATTGTTGGGATGATTTCGCTGCTTGTAAGTAGATTAGTCGATATGTTATGATATAAAGGCCGGGGTTTCAAGGCTTGTTCTGCGGTCGTGCGAGGACGGGATGTCGGTCGAGTGAAAGTTGTCTTCTCGGGGTTCGGTGGCGCCGACGCGCTTCGTTTCCTCGCCCATTGTTTCGTCACAATGCGGGACAATGATCCATTCGACGTTCGCGATCGCACGCGCACTGACATTGTGTAAGAACACGGTGTACCAGTTAGCGCTCATTCGTTACCTTTAAAGCGGGGGGCTTGTTAATGCTACTAACTAGTTTTTAGTAAGAAATATTGAATGTTTAATTTTATCGCTAGATTTTTTTTTATTTGTTTATTTGTTTAAAAAAGGTAAAACACAGGAGCTATGCGCAAAAGCATGACGCATTGAGAAGATTGTTTGCACGTTTAAAAACAGCTTTCGTTTAGTTATTTTTGATGATTATCAGTGATAAACCTGAATCAATGGCGTCGCATTGTTCCGTATGGGTGCATATTGCAATTTCGGACTTTCACATTGCATGGATTAATACGTAACAATGGCGTCGTTAGCGCGACGGTCATTGTTGGCGTCTGTTACGTCATAATCGATGAATGTTTCATAGCTTTCGCTCGTTCACTGTGTGACGACATAAACAAAAAGGGAAAATTTAGTCGCGTTTGCAAGCAGCGATTCCAGGCGAGTTTCAGAACTGCCAAAAATGTGTGTAAATGAGCCTGTCGTGTCATAAATGGATCGAATACGCAGGTAGTGCGCTATTGCAGGTAGTTCTGTTGCTCCAGGTTCTGTTTTATTAATCAATTGACGGATTGGAAATACATTGGTACGATCGTATGTTTCATTCTTTTTTACCAACATTTGTTGACCATATTTTACGGTTGTCCATTCCTTTAAACTTGTATTTAATTTTAGAATGTGATTTCACTGATTTTCGTTGGCTGAACTTTGCTAAGTGCGATTATATGCGTCGTGCAATGCAAATAATGTTGCATTTTGTCCGTTAATTAGCGCGCGCGTGTGAAGCGTGATCTGTTGATATGATTAGCTTTAGATCGGAAGGGCTTCATTTGCTCGCCGGACATCGGGCGGCCAAGTCTAAACATCGGGTGAGCATCGGCGGGAACTTGAAGCCGGCCGAGCGGCGAGGACATGATACATTCCCGGGGTAATGGATTTGTGTTTTACAGGTGCCGGATCGTCGTAGAGAGTTAGGAAAAAGGTTGTAAAAGTTCTCTCAAGTTTCATTAGCCCCGAGCAGTCGGTCATAGTCTCCGCGAAAGTAGAGAAGTGCCCGCATTATACACTCCGCTCCATTGCAAATCTTACGCTCCAGAAGAGGGCGATTTCTACAGAGTTGTAATCAGGGCCGGCACTATAGGTTTGGAAAGCTTTTCCCCCGCTTTCTCAGCGGCGACTTACCAGAGCTTAGATTCGGAAAACTTAAAGCTGGATTCGGACGTCTCTCCACACGCTGACGGGTTCCCGCCATACCTTACCGACACCTACGGTCTATATGGGCCCGAAAGTGATCATTTGGGACCAGCTATGGTGGACCCGCACTGCGTATCGGCGTCGCTCAACTGCGGTAAGTTTGTTTGATTGTTTTTACGTGTGCTTTTGTCGAAACTTGTACTGCAGGGCTGATGTTCGCATTTTTCGCAAAACAAACCTAACGGGGGTCGTTTCGAATCGCGCACGGTACGTCACAAAGGGGCTTCTCGCGCTTTAACTTACGTACGCGCCGACCGAACGGCAGTGTGTCACTGTATCACCGTCATCGCCTTAACGTTAAACCGCGTAAAAGCGCTCAAAACAAGGCAATTTAGACAAAAACTCTCGCCCGGTCCAAACGCAATGCATACACATGCGTTACCGTTTTTACTTGTCTTGTAAATACCGCTCGCGGTTTAAACTTTTGAAAGAGTCAACGCGTGTGGATTGTTATCATTTTTTTGGATATTTTATTTCACACTGCGCAACAATTAACCTCTGGCGGGATGATTAGGGGATGTCAAACTCCGGCTAATGCATTATTGATAGGGGAGGTGTAACTTATACATAGAATTAAGCCAAAACGCGACACTGTGATTACTCACCTGTCCATCTGCGCCTTGGTTTTTTAATGATGTTTCCGTTTGTACGTTGGTCACTCATGTCACCTGTGTATCCGATCCACCCGAAATACCTGGCTGGCATGGTTCGCCTCGTGCTATGTAATTTGCATTAAAATTTAGGATGCTTATCTTGGCAACAAAATTACCCATTGTCACGTCAACATTTATTATTTATTTACGTCACAAACTCACCTTGCTACATTATGACATCACTATCACGAACAATCGCGTTTATGTTATATTGTGAATGAACAATTTCAATGGTGCAGCGGTAATCGCATTTAAAGTCTACCGCCAATTCATACAAAACAATCGCCATTATCACGTCACAATACACAATGCATCGGGACAATTTCCGATGTTGCAAAACAATGAACAAACAAAGAAATACAATTGTTACGCCACAATAGGACATCGCGCGTCGTCTTACGAATAAATTATGCATCATTTTATCGAGCGGGACTTTATACACACAGAATACTCTCTCCATAATATACATCAAACCTTGGTCTAGCTGTTTTCAAAATTTGCACTTTTAGAATTTGCAAGGAATTCTTTTTTTTTTCGTTAAAAAGTACCAAACTTGATTTTTTATTACATTTTCCGATAAACTGAGTGTTTAATATCAACTACTGTATGTTTTAGGGTATATGTACATTTCGAACTTGTAAATTGCAACGGGCTATTAATACACAAACTAATTAAAAAAAAATAATATCATCAAATATTCATTTTCAAAATAAACGCAGAGTGCCCATCGTATAGCATTATCCAAAATAGCAACTTTGTACATAGGTGTCCTTAAGACAACGCACAAACTTAAAATCCGGTTAATTTAACTTGTAATTAATACCGGAAAACAAAATGGCTGCCGTCGTTGTTTGTTTAAGTGACCTGGTTAGGTCTGACAGTTGGAACAGTATAAGTGTGGTGTAAGATTGAGAGCAGACATTTTGAAGATATCCATTTTTCTGGGACTTGTATATCCACGTTAGTTTGAGATCTGATAAGATTATTTTATGTTTTTATAAACTAGTCTAAACTTTGCAATTCGATTCGCAGTGGTGAATGTCTATGCAAGTGCTGGGTCTTTTAAGCTAAATTCGCAATTTCTAATTTCCGACTTTTGGCACACAAAGCTATTAATCCGTGATCTAACACGCCATATCCCCGCTGCGTGCTAGATAGTCGGCAACACGCCCTATCCAGGTGCGTTTATGTGTTCGACTGATTTCCCATTGACCAGTTAATTCATATGCAAACTCAGATTTCGGTCACTTATACCACACAGTCTCGCTCGAACCGCCCAAATTGCTAGATGTACAAGCACCACCAGTCCATCTGTGCCATATTCCCATAACCCTTTCCCTGATGCGTATGATTCTAATCCATGTCTCATTATCGCTAAACCGGCTCGTATACGCAGGTAATGCGCTCGCGCTTTTTTGCATTCGAAAGTGCGACCGATAAACAACCCGCAATTATATTGCAAAGTAGTCGAAATGATATTTATTTTAGTCGATTAAAACACGACCACTTAGTATAGACAAGCTAATACACTTCCATTAATGCGATCTAATAATTACATCCATGCATAAAGTAGAAGCACGTGTGGCCAATTAAAAATACGGATTTGTAAAGATTAAATTCACTTAAGCGAAGTTAATGATTCCACGTGTGGCATAAAAAAAACAATTTGTTAAGTGGTCTACTTAATAACACTTTTAAACCCCCTTGGGAAATACATTTAGATGTATCATGTTTAAAAAGCTTTCAAAAGTCGTGAGCTTGTTCGATTATGACCAGAGCGGCAATTTAATTTAGTTACTTAAACTTTAATTTCTAAGACCAAAACCCATCGACTTTTATACTTTAGCTACTAAATTTCATGTTTTGTAAATTAAATTACTTGTTTTGTGTATGCAAATAAATTTCGACTTACTTGAAAAAAATGGGCTTGGGTATATCAGGGCAGTGGTTACAAACGCTTCGTTTTAGCGTTCTGGGAAAGTTATTTAGGTGTTCAAAATAGCTGTTCACGAATTTGGAGAGTTTTTATTTGTTTTTATCCGCTTCACTTTAATCGAATGCAAGATTCGGCCTTGTACATGGTTGTTACGTCACAGTGGTGATTGTAGGCTAAACAATGATCGATTGAGGCGTCATAGATGCTTCAGTGACATCTAACTATCCATGGAATTAGGACATTTCTTAATTTTTAGGTGGTAATTGTTTTTAATGTTGAAATTACTGGTAACTAACTAAAGATGTATCCAAAACCCTGCTATGCATTTTCAAAACCTTTCATTTATTCGGTTTATATATTTCTTATACTTTCTGTGAGCTACTAAGTGTAGAATAGTTGCAAAAAGTCGCTGTCCTATAATAATAAACGTCACACATATAATTAATGCATGAGTAGTAACTACAGCTTACAGTCGTAACACTGCGGATGATAAAATTTTGAAATCGGTTTAGTTTAACACGCTTTCACACGACATTTTTTAAGGAGTATAGGTTTGTAAAAAATACAAATATTTCCAAACCCAAAGTAAACATACTAGTAAAATGGCTATGGATAAATCGGCCGTAAGCTTACTTTTCGTAAAAGTTATTATTTTAATTCACGCATTGAGAACAGCTAATAACGTACACCGATAAATGTATATAAAGCAAACAAATTAATTCCTTACTTCAAAAATCCACCCAAAAATTGGGCATAAAATGTCGCGCTTCGCCGATATTCGTCGACACATTTTCAATTGCTGAGTCTCATAAAACTTTAAAGGGGCGAGGGTCAAAAGTTTAAGGAGATTGGAATCTGTTCAACGGGTTTACTTCATGAATAAGAAACATCGTTTTAATTAAACCGCGCCAGACATTTAAAAACTTGGTCAAAACTGACCGAAAGGTGTTTCTAAAGAAAATAACATCACCATAGATTAACTTAATAGATCTGAAATTCATTTAATCTTTAATACCTAACCGTCGCTTACAACCATGATAATATTCATGTCTGATGGTCTTAGTTATGACGTCATAAAGCCACTTGTCACGTTTGCTCATGCGTGCATTATCGTTTGTTTCCGAATAATCCGGAAATCCGTTTATTTCGTCATATTACCTCTTGTTCGGTCACGGAAGCGATAAACGCGATTATTTGGAATAATTCTCGATTTTGACTCTTTGTTCACGCCATTTTGCATTGTGACGTCACTGGAGAGCATGAATACGTAATCATACCTGCTGTGACGAACAATAGCCAGATTGCGAACAAGGCGAACATATGGCGCATTATGATAAGGGGGTGGGGGTTTAGAGAGGTTTTGTGCTTCGGTCAAGTTTGCCGGCCATTTTCACCATTTCAGCATTATGTCCTTTTGTAAATAGCCTAACCTTTTTACCAGTATATTGTCGAAGTTTGTTTATTTTTAAAATTAACCTGTTTTAACCATTTTCCGTATTTTTCTGTTCTTTCCCCGTTTACTTCAACTTTAGAAACGTTGTTGCCAATAAATCCACGTTTTTGGGCGGTTTGTATCAAGGCTTAAACAACTTTTTTTATGGTTGTACATTTTCGTTTTTTTACCCTAAAATGTTCAACGGACCCCCCTTTCACAGACCCACGCAGAATACCCCTGTGCGTAGGGTGCGGGAACCCCATCCACGACCAGTTCATCCTTCGCGTGGCCCCCAACCTCGAGTGGCACGCGGGGTGTCTGAAGTGCGCCGATTGTGGTCAATATTTGGACGAGACCTGTACCTGTTTCGTTAGAGACGGAAAAACATACTGTAAAAGAGATTACACGAGGTAGGCTTGGTTGTTGTTTTTTTATTTTGTTGTTGTTATTGTTGTAAGGTGGTCAGTCGTATTCGCCTGAGCTATTTTACTTAATTTGGATTATTTCCACAAAATCTCGCACTTTCCAGGTGTAATATACAATATAAATCTCAAAACAATTAAAAAGGAAATAAATTAATACGCCCTGGCAAAATGCGGACCATATTGACAGTTGGTACGCCTATCAAGGCGGATTTGTGTACAAATATTTATGATCGGGACCTTGAAAATGTGGCGCAAATTGACAGGCGGTGTTCTTGTCAGCCTTGCTTTGTGGACAAGTATTATGATCAGGAAATGAGGCGCAATTAGACAGGTGGTTGTGTATAAATATGTTTGATATTCGAAAATGTGGCGCAAATTGACAGGTGGTGGGCTTATTAGGGTTGTCTTTTGGACAAATATACATGATCGGGGCTTAGGAAATGAGCGCAGTTGGATAGGTGTTGGATGTGTTACAGGAACGATTAATATTGTAGCAGGCTATGTTCTAATTAGCGCTCTCATGTTTTGTTTAGAACTAAATAATTTACTACGTTTATTGTTTGCCACTGGTTAGCTAGCATATGTTACTTTTAATTGCTTGTTTTGGGGAGGGAGGTCGATTTTACGACGCAGTCCAGTGGTGCTGTGGTGAAGTTCGTAAATTTTAAATGATCCAAAGGGTTTTACATTCACAAACTGGTTATTTAATCGATCATCGGTTGAATATGAAGTTAGGTGGCTTTATAAACTACTATAAAACGCCGAGTTTCTGTTTGGCGGTCGAAACCTTGCTCAGAGCCGTAACAAGACACTAGAGACCACAGCTGTCCATCTGACTGGTCAGCGAGCAAAACATGCTCAACTCCTGGGCGGCATAATCCATCGCGCTCGCTGTCCAGACATTTGCAGGCGTTCGAGGCATTTTTGCTCGCAAAGTTGATGAATATTTAATGTCCGCCGCCCGCTTCAATCCGACGTAATACCGCTGGGGCACGAGGTCGAAATTTGGAGCAGATTTTCGTACATTTTCCGCGTTTGTGCAGCCAGCATGGGTCTTTGCAATGCACTGTGGTTTGCGGGCGAATTTCCGCGAAACCAATCTTTGCCCACAGTCTTCTGTTACATACGTGAGATCCATGTCTGCGTCCAGGGGAA
>CH002697.1:531208-559253 GCA_000149265.1 Ciona savignyi
AAAAAGGCCAAGCGGGAAGGAGGGAAACTGCTCACTAAAATAAATTTTAGGGCATAAAAGTTAGTTTTAAACATAGGGTTGGTGTTAATTCAGGGGTTAAGATTATTGTTTAGGAAAGGGTTAAAATTGATTTACATAGTTTTGGTAAGCGTTTTTCCCCCTTACCGCCGTTTCCTCCCTTCCTACATTGCCCCTTCGTCCATTTTTCGTTATTCCGGAAATCAATGCGTCCACCGTTATAGTGGACACTGTACTGGTTAAGGTAACCGTTCGATCACACTTAACTCTCGCCTTGTCCATTTGTGTCAAACGGCGACCACACACACACACACACACATAAGCAACCCATAATTAATACACACCAATACGACTAATACCTATCACTTGAATTAAATACAATTCTAACAAATTCGCCACCCAATTCAACCCTAGTTTAGCTCAAAATTGACATTAACAAATCGAATTAAACCAACTTTAACTACAAACCCGCCCTAAACTCAATATTACCGAGATGAAGATCATATAACTTAAAGGTTATGAGAGCCATGTGTCTCCATTATGGGGATGGCTTGAGAAATGTTAGACGAATTTCGCGAATAAAACTTATGTTACATAGACCACCCTGCTATTAGTCCCCTGGTATTAAAACTTCGCTTTAATTACGTAACCCCCTGACCTAATGCGTCCGCTGGTGGCGCCAAATATAGAATATGACGTCGCAAAGTCGCCGGGGAGTAAAAAGTTGGAAAGGAAGCGATTGAGCTTAAAGTTGAAATGTCGTTTAAAATCGGATCCAGTTGTAAAAAAAACTCATAAACGGCTGTATTCGATCGTTTGGTAGGTCGTGACGTGCGCATAACGTGTATATCGATTGGTTTGAGGATATACAGCATACCTCTTCATAGGTTTTATGCATTCCCGTACAACACGATTTGTCCATATGTCTTTCGTATTTCTACCGGACCGATGGCGATAGCAGAGTCCGTATAAATGTTAACGAAGCGGATAAATCTAGAAGTTCAAGGTCGTAATTTCGTGGACTTGAATTCGGGCCAATGTGAAACAACGAATCGAACATTGGCCTCGTTTCCCAATCAATAGACACCCTGTGTTACACCCCGGTCGATTTAAACGTCGGATTTTTAATCAATCATAGACACCGCATTTAACCGTCATAGATATGACATAAAACACTCGATTGATTGTAAGACGGAAGCCGAGAAGTCGAATTTAAATCATTATGATGTAATAAATGACTTCCCGATACGGTAATACACGGGGGACTTCGGGCTATATGGCTGCTCCCGCGAGCAACATTCCAGCCACCGCGCTAATGGTTGGAGGCGTCGCGCTGCTGTAGAACGCAGAGTTAACAACAGATTTCAAAGAGCAGACAATATTCGGCTCGACCGGCAAGGAAAAAGGAAATCGGTTGATGGTCCTGTGAACAGACCTTGCTAATTAGGGTTTGATTCGCGTGGCCAATGGTTAACGCGACCGATACATAAACCGCTTTCAATGCTAAAAATGGCCTTGGTGGGGACACCATTAAGGGTTCGAATTCTAGACCGGTAAAAATAGAGTTTTGATACGCACAATTGCATAGCGATACATGGTCATGGACTAATTCCAAGATGGTTAAATTTTAATAAGACTATTTTTTTAGTTTTTTGCATTGTACCAATCAAAATAGTGAGGTTCTGGATTATAACTGATGTAACAAATTAAACATATTAGTGAAAATATTGCAAATTTATGGTGGTTTACCCCACATATAAAAAAGAAAATTAAAATTATACTGTCGGAGGTTTCGATCTCAAACCTTCCGAGGGTTCAAGCATGTCGAGTTAACCACTCGGCTACACTGCCGGCCGGTTCATAACAATCTTTCCTATCGTTGCAGGTTATTCGGCACGAAATGCAACAAGTGCGGGATGTGCTTCAGCAAGAACGACTTCGTGATGCGAGCGCGAGACAAGATATACCACATCCAGTGCTTCAAGTGCGTGGCCTGCAGCAGGCAGCTGATACCCGGCGACGAGTTCGCGCTGCGCGAGGACGGCCTTTTCTGCAAAGTCGACCACGAAGTGACGTCATCGGGGGATATTATGGGTGAGGGCGACGTCGCTTGAGCCGAAACGCGGCGGGAAGCGATTCGACGTTTTTCTTTGCGATTGTTTCGCGGATAATGACGTGTTCGTGACGTCATCACGTTGTAATAATGGCATCTTTGTTCGTACTGGTAGCCCCAATAAATTAAACAGCGTGTTTTGGAGGATTGCATAGAAGGCCTGAAGATTAAACTTAAAATACATTGATGCGTGAGCAACGGCGCGGAGAAAGCAGGTGGCGCGTTTATAAAGGGCCAGTAAAAATATGGCCGGCTTGCCCTAAAGGTTACAAAATGTCGGTCTGCCTGGTGATTTGCCGGGGTCGATGAATCACAGTTGATGATTGAGATTATCTCCAAGACTCCTGTAATCGAATCCTTGATGTCTACAACTCATGGCCCGGCGGTTGCTACAGATAAACTCCGTTTGCCAGTGAAATCATTCCTTTTTGCCTTAAAAGTGCGTGTTTTGCGACTTCTCCGGCCTTTTCCAGCGGAAAGCGGGGAACGTGCGACGATTTGCGGAACGTTTTTCGGATAATTTTTTTAAAGTATTTTAAATTGTTTAGGATAGTCGGGTTGAGCTGTAATTGCGGATGATTACCGATGGTTTTGAAGAATGAACAGCTGTTTATCCAAAACATAGTTTACTGAATCCCTTTCTCCGGCAGCTATCTTCGCGTGATAACATCTCCGCTCTCGTCGCATGCTTTGCCGTGTCCACATCGACTGGTTCACGCGCGTCCCGCGTACACAACGCGGCGGCACCGGTCCGAGTGAATTGATTTTAGCGCAGTGGATAAATATCCTTTGATCTTAGCCGGGAGAGTCGGAAAGACACGGCTCGGGTCACAAGGTCGCAGGCGCGGTGTCACACGAAACCAAAAGTTGCAGTTAATATCCAAACCTCTGTAACCGAGCCAATAAGTGTGCATGAGCGATGCGGGGTTGATGATTGTGGTTAGAAGGCGCGGTTACAGGTACCAATTGACGCACACAAGAAAAGAAAAAGCACTGTGATCTAGCTTTCTTGAGTTAATCTCAGTTTTTCATAAATTTAGTTTACACTGGGTATACTTCAGCGCGCATTGTTTAAATAGTAGATTATAGTTGATTGTTTCGCTTAATTCAGCGGTGCGCTTATCCAGTTTAAATCGGGCGTTAACTGTTGGTGTACAACCTAAGCTAAACATTCCTTCGAAATCGCGGCGCCTTCGAGCAGGTGGTGCGTACGTAGGCGCATGTATACAATAGCAGTGCGGGAAGGGTCTAATTAGAACGATAATCATCATATTCTTTGAAGGCTCCTGTCACCTGCCTTCATATTGTTTATTTGGACAACCCTGGAGATAAAATACCCGATCGTCTTTTCTTCAATCCAATTTTCCGCCCTCCGCCATTTTATTGCAAAGCTTAAAGTCGTGAAACAATGTGTATGATTGTTAGTTAGTTAAAATTCCGTTTTATCTCGTAACAGATGAAACGGTTTCACAGTGATTTAAAAGATCGGTATTTTGTCGGTTTTGTTCCCAGTATTTTCGCCATTTTTGTTGCGATTTTTGAGGTTAACTTTCTATTCTTTAAAATTGACAATTTAAAGAGGTTTCTTTTTTTCACATTTTTTATCTGAAAATTTCTATCAAAATTTCCTTCAAAAATTATATCAAAATTTCCTCAAAAATTTCTATCAAAATTTCCTCTAAAATTTCAATCAAAATTTCCTTAAAAATTCTCATCAAAGATTCCTCTTCCAGGACACGACGCTCATATAATCCCTGGAATCCCATCCACTCCGAATCCTCCGGGAGTGATAAGTCCTCCGATGGGAGGCGAGAGAGTCATCAGTCATCGCTCCAGCGGCCAGGGAGGACAAAGGAGGAACAAAGACGCGAAAACCACTCGTGTCCGGACAGTATTGAACGAGAAACAGCTCCACACGCTGCGGACGTGCTACGCCGCGAACTGCCGCCCCGACGCGCTTATGAAGGAACAGCTGACCGAAATGACGGGCTTATCGTCACGCGTGATCAGAGTCTGGTTCCAGAATAAACGATGCAAAGATAAAAAGCGCTCTATCGCGCTGAAACAAATCCAAGAGCAACAAGCGAAGCAACAGCAGAACAGCGGCGAACAGGTAATTTGGTAAGCTTATCACCTCACCATTAGCCCTTTTGATGTTGCAACATTTTCTGCCTTGAATTACTAACATCCACGTCCAGCATTAAGTTGCACTTTATTTGAACTCTAAATCCCACCAGACCAGCCTTTTCTGCTAAACCCACGCCTCAAAGAGGTAAAAATGTCAAATCCCCAGATCGTAGGTTCGAATCGCGGTTAGTTTATTTATTTTTTCTTTACTTAGGTCCAAAAAATGCTCACCGCTTTAGCAAACCGAGTTCAATCCACCGCCGCATGATTTACAGTTAAAATATTGCCGCACACACAAATCATTTGTGGTCTAACCCGTCATTTGCCTTATATAATCGGAGGTTAGCTTTTGGCCGAGATGTTGTCACTTATCCAGGTGTACAAGTACGGTATGTAAGCACAACCCGTTTGCCGGTCACTTTATGACGCGTTAATCATCCTTTGTTACGTGTTAGCAACGTAACAGTAGCAACAGGAAAACCTTCAAACGTAAATCATTAATCAAAAGTAAATAATCCAACCCCACACAGTCGTTTGGCAAATCAATCTACGTGTGACATAATCCAAGGTTTGACCAGTTTGTTTAAAATTTTAAACTTAAACTCAACACCTCCTGCCAAGGTCAAGTTTTTTGGAGTTTGGAACAAAAACCAAGCGAACTAGCTTCTGCGTTGGAGTAGTCCCAAAACAAACTAAGTTGACTTGCGGTTTCCAGTATGTTTTAAGCGCCCTCTTGGTCACAAAGTCCACACGGCACTGATAACATTGCTTGTACAATCTTCCAAATCAAATAGGATGTACCACGTATCTGCTCTCAAGAAAGCGTCTGGATTTCAAAAACCGTTTAGACTTAGAAAGCAAGGCACTTCTTGAATCTTGCAACTTTAGTGAAAACTCAAACAAAGAATTCAATTCTAGAATCCAATTCTTTTAACGTTTCTGACTTAATAACTTCAATATTTACACTGCTCTTATTCGTCATAGTGGATATTGTGCGCAACAATGCTACTTGAACAATAATCACAATTGTTACTCCATTGTTGCGTCAAAATTTACGGGTTTGAAAACAAACAACTGTTTTCCAGTTTTCTACATTTGGTTAAAAACCGCTTTTCAAAGTACGATTTTTTCAAATTTGTTTTTCTCTCGCAGGGCGGAAACGGTCAAGGGTTATCAGGGATGAACGGTGTGCCCATGGTAGCGTCAGAACCAGTTCGAAACGACATCCCTGTCAGTGTAGCTCCAGTAGAAGTCCGGAACTACCAGCAACCAGCCTGGAAAGCCTTAAGCGACTTCGCCCTTCAAAGCGAGATTGAACAACCGGCCTTCCAACAACTGGTAAGTGAAGTTTTGAATTGTAATTTGTAAACTTCAACAGTTTCCTGCACTAAATAGCGTTTAAATTCCATTGTTGAATTTTGCCAGCTTATAAAGCAATATTAATCTCCGAATTTAAGAATTACCTGCTGAATTTAAGAATAACTCTTTCAAAATAGTTATTGCTCAAAAACCAAAGTTTTAAACAATTTTCTTGCTTTCGTGATTTTACTGTTTCCATTTCCAATTTAAACAGCAACATGTTCGTTTAATTAGACCACAAAACCACTAATTCTAACCGACTCATTTCCCACAGATGAACAATTTCTCCGACCACGGCCAGTGTTCGATGTCCGATTCGTCCGAAATCAGTAGTATCCCATCCGTGTCGTCCGCCAGTATCGACTCCACTGCCTGTTCGACGCCCCATACGGTCGAGGCGAGCGTGCCGGCGTGCAGCTAACCCTTGCAATACAAACAACACTGCTATATGTAGAGTAGAACCCTTAGAGCAATACACCGCAGTACTGAAAAATGCTACTAACACCGGCTGCTTCGTAGACTGCAGCTGCAACACGGAGGAACCGACTTGCCAGCGAAAGAAGCCATTTACAGTGATGCCCGATATTTTTTTATCTCAGTGTTGCCATTTGTTCCAACTTTGCGTGTTCCCCTAATCACGGCACGACCACGTCACAGTTAGTTCCCACGTCATCAAGGTTTCTCTAACCAGCTAAAATCGATCAAAACTATTTCACAATATTTTTCTATCTCTCGGGTGCTCCTATAGTGCATGTCGTGAAGTGTCATTGTGTCCGTTTCCCAAATAAAAGAAAAGTTTAGAAACAATTTCGCTTTTATTTACATCAGCGTATGACTGTTAAGGAAAGTCTTTTTTTATTAAGTCTAGTTTTTTTGGTTATCAAAATATAAACCATGCATAAACATTGAAAAGGGTCCATAAATAATTCGCTAAAATGTGATAATTGGATTAAAAAAGGGAAAATTTGAATGAAATTGGGCAAAGAATTTTCGGAATTTAAGCACGATTCAGAAGTTAGTAGCGACTTGTGAGGTCTCGGGACCATTTTAACCCTCGTTTTACGCATGAGTAAACAAACCCCAACACGGGTACCTTCGTACAAACAGTAGACAAGTTTTCAAGGGGTAAAATTCGGGGTCTAGAAGGGTGCATTATCGCAAAATCTACAGAAATATTTAGAACTCACACAAGAATTCGAATTCGAGGCGAACAAAAATCAGGATTAAAAATTAATCCAGGATTTACTAAACAGCATAATTCTGCCTGTGCAATGGAACCTCGCTGACAAGATATTTGACACCTCACTCAATAGGGAGAAAAAGAAGTTACGGACAAGCTGATCGGGGTCCTACATAACTAAGCTTTAAGTCAACTTTAGCCTACCCTTCGAAAACACAAATTCGGAATATTAAAAGACCGTTTATTTTTAGCTTGACCAACTACTGGACTTCTGCCAATAGTTGTACGATCTGAGACCAATGAACTATGATTTGAGTAATTGGAAAGTATATGCATGATTATAGTGTTATTTAGTTCAGTATACATAATTGCAAAACAATGCACATTCAACTGTACCATTGCGCCGTGAAAACACATGCCTGTGTTGTCTATTTCCAGTTCCAATGTGCTAGCAGTGTCTGTATCACTTAAGTTCATAATATACGAGGTTGTGTGATAAAATGTCCAATGGTAAACATCAAGTATATTCTAAAGACAAGTTACAAAATCGCAATTGATAGACAAACGTGACCTGAATTCTTCAGAAATAACATTCAACAAACATCTTGTCGGGTTACCCAGCAGGTTCCCATGTTCTTATAGTTTGTTTTGCAAGGCCAAACTGACATGGGGACGACACAGTTTTCCAGTGTGGACAAGGTTTGCGGACACGTACCGGTAACACGACGGTTCTAAATTTGTTTGGTTGTTCGCAGTATACCCGTGGAGGTGTACTGACAGCGTGTCTTGTGAGAACACAGCAAATCGCGCAATAACAAAACGATTAAATAGGAGGCTGTTTACCTGTGCTAGTATATTTATCAGAAAGTCGAAATGTCACTGTGTCTGTATTTTTATAAGAGGAAAAGTCCAAATGTAAAAAAATACACATGTTTGTGAATATCATAAATATATGGCAGACTTTGGAAATCTAAAAATTGGAATATTATTATTTCTGTTCTAAATAAGATTTTTGTGTCCAATTATCATTCGTCCGAGTCTTTAAACTATTGTTCTTAAATGTTTATTCTTACATTTGGAAGTTGTATCCCTGTATGTCTGCGAATTATGAAAGTATTGTTTTGTTATGCTATTCAATTTACTCTTAGCGGTCTACACATACATATAATTTAATGGTGGAAAAGATAGGTATACTTTGTAAAGATATACTCTTTGTAATAATACCAATTTTAATTAAGACTTGTTAAATATATCTTTCTATAGAAAAAGTTTTTTTGTTTTTTTCGCACATACGGATAAAGTTAATTTTTGCTCCTTTTGGACAGTAATAAGGTAAAGTAACTTTTATTAAGTAGAAAAGACACAGAAAATTGCGACAGATCTATAATGCATGCAGTAGTTAAAACAGGTTATAAAAGTTCATAATATATCGCAAAACTAGACAAGTCTGTAAAATCTTAAAATGAAATCGTGTATGAAAAATGGCACGTTAAAATTACTACATACGCTTAACAATTGCCATTTTAATCTTTACCCGCTGGCTGTTACAAAAATAAGAAACGAGGCGATATAAAATCGAAAATATATTACTGTATATAACACATTTCTGTTTTAATTTTTCAAGCCTTTTTTTAGAAACTGTAACAGAACATATAAAAAATAAGCGGATCATGAATTATAAATATATGCAACCGTGGCTAGATTTATAACACCAGCAGCCATTTTATAAAGGCTGTATAATGTTGGAACCATATTTACGTTACATGCGTGTCCGGTTAACATAGCGGTAGTCATTTTTTGTTTTGTAGTTATTTGTATTTTAGCCAAATAAACAACTAAACGCAGTTAAACTTTTTTGTATTGCGCGATTTTGCCAAGTTAATTAACAAAAAAATTAAATTTATTTAAAAAGCATTTCGATTCAAAATTCTCGATTATACACAGAACAGACATTTTTGTATCAAGTTTTCCTATGAAGCGAAAGAATTTGCCATTTTTTAAATTTAAATTTCGACTATAGTGGCATGTTTGCTTGACAAAATATCAATTTCCTTCAAAACAATCGCAAAACAGTTTGTTAACTTTGTGTTATTTTTGTCGCTGACCCCCCCCCCCCGTATATGTGACCAGTGGCCGTTGATTGACACCACGGTCATTAGTGGCGTGACACGTATCAATTGACAGTTAAAAGTCAGAAGCCCTTAGATCTAATCATTATTTACACGTCGCAAGAAGGCTTGTTCCCGAACGAAATCATCATCATTTTGATAACAACAGAAATACAAACCCCATTGTCTATGCATTGTTGAGCGACAAAGGAAATTTTCCAGCAAAAAAACTTTCAAGCAAAAGGGTGAAATCAGCGAAAAACAGAACTCTTCCAACACAATGGCGACTTAGATAAACAACGATTCTGCACAAAGAAACGATCTAGTATTGCAGTAGTGTTAGTTTACCATTCTTCCGCGACAAAAAAGTGCTTGCTTGGGCAGTGGTGTGTTGTCTAAACCCAACAATGGGAGATTTAACACAGTAGGCGATAAAACAAACCGAAAAGTGTCAAAAACCAAAGAGCCAACTTTGTTTTAGAAGTGAAGGGACATTGCAAAGCACTTGAAACGATCAATGGCCCGTAGGGAACCACTTTAACGCAGAAAAGGGGGGTAATCGAACCCACTCTATTCATCGGGTAACCCAACCCATACCAGTGTTAACAAATCTCAAATAAGAGTTACGCCATAAAGGAAACCGGGTGACGTCACAATTATAATCGAGAATCTAAAGCGAATAGTGAAACTAGCAGTGTTGCGAAAGGGGGTGTCGTTTCTGTTTACGGGTTCCGGTGGCGCGCAAGTGCAGGTTTTTCGTTTATGTTACGTCACAGAGTCAAATCGCATTTCTGGGAGATATTGTGGCACCATGAACAATCGGGTTTGTTTACCGAACAATGGGTTCGCGATGTTTCAACAATGAGATGAAAGGCTGCGCCGAATATTCCACAATTTACAACTTTCCTTTCCGGTCACGTGGTTCGCTCGTCCGGGTGACGACGCGCGAAAATTGTTGCAATGGCCCGAGTGCCACGTCACAAGTTGTTCCAGACAAAATGACAGAAGCGATTGAAACTCTGGAAATTGTTAAAATTTGTTCCAGAATAAACAAATGTTGCCTTAGAACGTAGACAAAGTGTAAAAAATAAATCGCGACTATGACATCACAAAGGGGTCTCGAGCAAACCCGCGATTTTTTTACGATTCATACAAAAGCGTTCGATAACCAAGCCATTGTTACCTCACAATAATGTTTGTAGAGAGGCGCCTCCTGTCTTATGACGTGTCGAGGGGCATTCCCTTCCTCGACGACAGAAATATCATTGTGACGAAAAAGGTGTGTTGATGTGTGCAGTCGAGCGTGACTTGGAAAATATTCGCTAAACGACGGCCACTAAAAACAAAAATGCTCAGCGTCCATTTTGGAGCCCAATAATTAGTAGTTGCCGTTTCCTCTTTTACGTGAGAACCGGTCCGCTTTGCTATTCTTTTTACGAATTTGTTTCAAATTTCGACATCTTGGGATAATCTGCACCCGGAACCGAGTGGGGCTTGAAACCTGCCTTAGCCTGACCCCTGGGTCTTTGTGTCGAGTCGAGGGGGCGAAATACCGCCCGAGTGAAAGTCACCCAGTCAAGGTCATGTTGTCGGTGTTTGCTTTGGGGTTTAACCCCCCGTGGGTGTGTGGGGCCACACGCACGCCGTGTACAACACGCCTGTCACGAATATCAGAGCTCCAACGTCTTTACCAACCGACCTGGGACACGTTCGCGCGGCCGAGAAACGTTGGTCACGGTCTACTGCCTTCTTGGCTTTTTATTTAGATTTTTATAATGACCACACAACCCCAATCAAAATTGTGTCACTGGTAATCAAAATTATGTTTCACTAAAATTGTGTAAGTGTTACACTGCTTTAGACACTTATATATAAATATTTTATTACTTATTCGACTTTGAATTAATTAGCAGTAAGTAACTATTAAAAAAACTGGCGCTGTACTAATAAAAATCATCTTATGCAGTTCCTTATTAATGTAGAATTTGTCGTAATTATTGCTTAAATTAAGTCATTCGTTTTATTTGTGCGTGTGGTTTTTCCAATGTTACATTGTTAGATTTGATATCGGTGTATTTTTTTTGTTTCTTTATTGAGTTAATTTATTTTTTATAAATATATCTATTTCGTATATTTTTTATATTTATTTCGCATCGCTATATTTATTACTGCAACGAAAAAGCGAAAATGAACTAAAATAACGACAAGCTTTAAGCTAACTTGTAATAAATAAAACTAATAGCTTGCGTTTTAATAGACCTGTTAGGTCTATTAAGATGTTAAATACAAGAACCAGCTGTTTGGGATAAAACAACATCAAAATTTTAATCAACGTTGTTGAAGTATTTTTACTCATAGACAATAAATTACTGTCTAATTTATATACAGACTTACATTAATAAAACAAGGCAGTGTATGTAAGTTTTTATATGATTGAAATGCGCTTATAAAATCCTTTTGTATATAAGAATCACTAATTATGAACTATTTGTGCAACTTTTTTGCTACTGAATAGTACTCAAGACAACCGCCATTTTTATTTATAAAACTTTAAAATACGTGTACAAATTTACCTTGTTGTGTTATAAAGTGTATTGTGACGCTACAAGTAGATTACATAAATAGCAGCGCATGTGACAAAATAAAGCACTATTTACGTGAAAAGTGTTTCTGGAAATATTTTGTACTTTGGCGTGAAATCAAACAATTTCTCGCAGAACCGGCCCGAGTTGTTTTAACGCCATATAGATGCGCAGTGGAACGAGACGTAACGTGACAATTTGGGTTGTGACGTCATAATGAGGTTCAAACTGCGACT
Organism: Ciona savignyi; assembly: GCA_000149265.1. NCBI lineage: Eukaryota > Metazoa > Chordata > Ascidiacea > Phlebobranchia > Cionidae > Ciona > Ciona savignyi. The sequence continues at coordinate 542,932 of CH002697.1, forward strand.
TAATTAGCTTCATAAACGATTCACACTGGTCTAAAATAGTCGAAACGATGGTGTTGTTTTATACGGTGAAGTTTTAAATATCAAACTTCATTGAATTTGGCTGTTTTATGATTGATCTCGTGACAGTGTTATGCATAACCGACTTTGCGACGCCCGTTGAGCCACAGTGGCGCGTTTATCCAGGCCGGCGTTGACTGTAACAATGCAGAAAACAGGGTGGTCCCGCCAGCTGTTTAGTTCACCTTTGGTGGTCGGGATTTCGAGGGAAAATCGGCGGAGGTTGCGGCCTCCGAGCCCCGCCGTGTTCGATCAAAGTTCCCCCCCTGTTGAGCGGTCGTAGTGTCATCGTCACCTCTCGCTATTCCGTTGTGATGTCATAAGACGACACCGTGGATATTTGTTTCATCATGGAGCGACCCGCGGCGCGATCCGGTGTGACGTCACGCACCCCACGCGAATCATTTATTCCATATTAAAGTAACCGAGCGAAATCGATGAAACGAGGCACCTACAGCTCCGCAAGCGGAAAATATGAGCAACGATTTTTATCGAAATTTTCTCCCAAATGACTCAGACGTCCGGTATTTTATCTTCGTCTATCGAGCAATTTTATACGATATTGGTGTTTTTATATGATTTCTATCCGCAGATTTCTCTCGAAATTACATAGCGATTCGTGAATTCGGAGCGAAGTCGAAAATTTCAAATTAAAGTCTCTGAAAATCGATTCTTTTGTCGAGTTTTTCAACTTTCGAAAACTCGATAATTTGCATCGATCGGTGATGGGCCTCGAAAACGCGGAAACGGACGAATATTCGTCCGCGCGGAATCAATTAATATTACGGAAAGCGTCCGACGCCGCTTTCCGCTGCCGAAGTGCTAAGGTGAAAACGATAACGACTTGCGAAAAAATAGCTAAAAATAGCACTCGTCGAAAAAGGTAGAACTCGGTTCTAGTACGGTCCTCTCGGCGACTCTAGTTATTAATCCTTGCTGAGAACGATTTCATACAGGTTCTCGTCGAAACTGACTGTGCTCTGCTCGTGCCTTGCAAACTGGGAGCCTGCAGCCTCGACGTTGTGGAAGTACCGGTGCATTAGGGCCACTCTAAGTGCTTTTTTAATATCACTACATGCTTTAAACGGCGTCGGCTAATCTCGTCTGTCGTTTGTGACGTGTTACCGCGCCACAATAACCTGATTCTGCTTTTACTCGCGCGTCCGCCGACGACGCTTCGAACATTTTAAAACGATTTAGGAAAATTTTTTTAATTTCCAACGAAAAATGGCTAAATGTATATGACACGTGGTACTTTCCCTAACGCGAGAACATCGTTGACACAGTTATCCACCAAGCGAACATAAAGACAATATAAATAATAGAAATTATATAATGCGGAACAAACAGGGGACGGTTGGGAACAGAAGAAAATCAGTGACGTCATTTTTCTAGAGTCAGCTCGTGACGTCACTCGCTGTGACGACTTCGTCCTTCCTGACGTCACGATTCTTGTTGACGTCACACTTAAAATACGTCATGGACGACAGAAGGAACTCGGTGGGAAGGATCAAATCGGGTATGGTGTTATCACCTGCAGATTAAATAAGTGGGATCAATTTTTGACAATTTTTTATATTTTTCACTAGTTTTACCCCAAATTTAGGCAGTTTTCTACAATTTTACCCCAAATTTAAGCAGTTTTTTAATTGTTTCCTTAAATTGGATTTTTGTGTTGTTTTCTATTTATTCCATTTTCTCTCACAGCCAAGTCCGCTAATACTTTTTTACAACAACAAAAATCGTTGTTTTTCTGTCGAAGCCTCCGTTTCAGTGAAAAATATTAAACTTCGCTGTAAGCGTTGCTGAATAAATATACATCGGGGTTTGGGGGCGGGCGGCGTTTAAAGTCGTCCGCGATCTCCATCAAAGCGGTTTCGCCTCGAGTCAAAACAAGAGTTATCGAACAATCTCGGATCGCGGCGCTCGACGCCGAGAACGCGCGATTCTTTGAAACTCTTTCGAAGTTTTGAAACAACGGCCGGCGCTACTGCGGGAATGTTCGAGAATACCTTGTTGCTTTGTGACGACATCGTTCGACCGTCTCTCCTCGATCTCGCTCTGGAATTGAAAAAAAAGTTGAAATTGTGACGTGATAATGCTGCGGCCGCGTTACGTCACCTGACGAACACAGCCGAAGTTGGGATCGATGACTATGTGACGTCATAATGTAAGAAATAGCGGGAATAGCGGCGAATCGCGATCGATTGTTCGATTTATCGCAGGAAATCGCGAGGAATTATGGGATTGCGGTTGTTATGACAACCGATTCTGGGGTTACTGTCACGTCACAGTGCAATAACAATCGGATATTTGAGAATTATTAATATGCAAACAGGTTGTCGCCCGCATCCATTCGAATGTCACATCGAAACCGCGACCATTATGACGTGACAATTTCGACTTAATTACGCGATCCGATTCCTGTGGTTTGGTTGGTTGATATTCGAGCTACGTCACAATGCAATGGATTTCCGGTTAGTATCGCGGCAGCCGTGACGCCATAATGCTATAAATGGCGTCACATTGGCGATCCACACGCAACAATGGATTATGGGGATTCGAGAATTCTATTTTTAGATTCTCCTGGAATTCCGCGTCGTCCAATCAGAAGACTTGTGAGTTACGTCAGCGTATTGTGACGTAGGCACCCTTTACAAGCGCGTCATCAGCCTATGGTGGCTCATCTACACAGGCTGCCCAATAACAATAAGATTGCTTGAATATTATTACATTAGTTTTATCATGTGGCTGATAAGCCAATCCCCCCTAATACTCGTGTACATAATGTGACGTGTGATGTCATAATGGGTGCGACCTCGTGACCTCTGCTTATGGATAACAGTTATGTCATAATGGACTCCATTGTTCGGTGTAAGTGCTCCAGATAGATACTGTATAAACGCGCCAACCGCGGAAGCTATGTGCATGGGTTAACTCTTGAGACCTTCACAAAAGCGCCACGTATGGTATCTGCATAAACGCGCCTCCTCAAGCGAAGTGTGTAAGGTCATCTTTTAAACCCATACAAAAGCGCTGCGAACAGAACCTGCATAAACGCGCCACCTACAGATCACACAATCGGCGCTAATTTCAAATTGACACAACAAAGCCAAGACTCGAATACAGTGACAAGCATTAGTCGCCACGGAAGCGTGACAACCCCGCTCACGAAATTGACACCACGCTGGGGCTGGTGAAAGTCGCACTTGACCTTTCACCTACTAATGTTAACATTTCCGTGACGTAACATTCGTGCGTGTGGGACTCGGCGTTAGCGGGTAACAAGTTGGGTATCAAAGGGGAATTTGTGTAAATTTGTTAAAATTGTGAAAATAAACTCCAAAATTATTCGCATTTTTTCACTTCGAATATGTATATGATATGACGGGATATTCATGTTTTATCCCTTTTAAAGCGGAAGGAGAGTTATCCCAGTGACAATCGTCAGATTACCCCGCGCCCAATGTCGGGTTACCGGAGCTGTTGTAATGTATTAAATAAGATTAAGACGTTCCTTTTATTTACATAGAAACCATTAATCCACTGGGTTCAGGCGATTTCCGTTTAGAGCTTTACCCAAAGGATTCAACTGACTAGCAAGCGGCTGGTTTGGATCCAACAACCTTTTGACTCAAGACGGATTTAGCCTTGTCAGTTAAGTTATAAGTACTTTCCCGAAGTTGATAGAAAGGTCGCGTCGCTTTGAATTTATTTTGTTGCAGTTTTAAGGCAAGCAACATCAAAACACTGCTGGGACAGTCGGAAGGGCGTTTTACGGTGCTAATTGTGACGTCACAACTCGCTATTGTCATGGGAAAGTGGGAATTGTTTACAAACAGTGGGCGGGGTCTGTTATAATTAGGCCTGGTTTCAATGTTGGTTTTGGGGATTTTTCGAATTTTTGGGCCGACATTTTTGGGGGTTAGGGTTCAAACCCGAGGTGTTGCGTGCAGGAGGAAAATTTCGGCGTCACGCCCCTGACCCCCGTATGCGACCACCCTTATAACGCGGTTAGTGGGTGAAAGTCGCCGGAAATGCGAGTTTAAGTCTGTTTTTCGGATCAAATGCACAAAACACATAGCATGCGGGAACACCAGGGGTTGAGGGGGTAGAGGTGTGACAAATCAGTAAAACACCACCGCCCCCGAATTTTACGCAGGAAAAAACAGAGATTACCTCCGATGCACAGCTGCGCACGCGTTGCACACGAGGAGGGCTATTAAGTTACATAACATCCACTAAATACCACCGACGCGCACGCGAGGTTATTCCAACCGGCGCTACGTTAATAGACGGCACATTACCCCTATATGCGCCATATTGTAGGCGGATACAGGGCCAGGTAAATCCAGTCCAGCAGACAAAGTACGTAAATATCGTCCGTTCTTAAATCTGGATTGGAATTTGACTCAGGAAAAATATGAATTGATATTTTTTAACCCATCAATTCGAAATCAAATGTTCTTGCTGCAGTAAAAAGAGTTCTAAATGTGTTTTTTTGCAAAAGTTGAGAAAAACTAGATTTTCACGCAGATAAGTGTTTTTTTAGTCGGTGTTGCGGTAATTAAGAATCATATATTTTTTAAAAAAACGCAAAACATTTTACTTCATGGTTTTTATCGTGGACGCGATTGCGTTGATTTAAGGGCGAGGTTAGAAATTCTAGATTCGAAATGTTCGATTTTAGAATATTCCTAGAATAGAAACAATTTAGGCAAGGTCATCCCGAACGCCGGGTCGCCCCCACGCGGGACCCACTTCGGCCCCACTACATCAAGCGTGACCCAACCCGGCAGGCACCCCCAAACAACCCGACCGCAAGCGTCGGGCCCCCCACAAACGTGACCCACCTCGATGTAAACGGCCAGGAGCTCCCCGCTCGCCTCCTGCTCCAGCGTCTCCAGGTTCTCCCGGTTGTCATGGCAACAAGCGATGAGGGAGGGGAAGAGGATGGACATCAGACCCCGGTTGCTGAAGTATGGGAACGGGAGGAGGCACAACTGCTGGAGGATGGTCGGCTGAGCGCCGCTGTTCACGATGTCCTGCGGGGGAGGGGCAGTTAGATGATGACGTCACCAACTACGTCACCTCGTGACGCCACTACGTAACACATTGACGCGCCACATGGGTGGGAGGAATCACAGCACATGTACGGATATACTACGGAAAAATGAACTCCTTGGAGAAATGGCGCGCTTATCAAGGTTGATTTTTTGATACATATAAGCGTGTGGCGCGTTTACACAGGTGGTGCGGTACGTTTCGACCAAATGATAGGAATGCACGGGGCGTTGAAACGGTAGCGAGGTTAAGTGCTGATGTGAGTCACATAAGTTTTGCGGTGTCATGTTACATAACAATGGCCTTTGTACTTCTGCTATATCATAATAATAGAATCCACCACGTGGTGTGGGGTTAACGTGTCTCTTGACATGGATTCATCCCTACTTTTTAAACCCTAGCATGGATTCGAACCCAGGATTCCTGGTTTTCCAACCCTGACCTGGATTTAAACCCTGGTTTTCCAATCCTGGCTTGAATTCGAACCCAGGATCCTTGGTTCTCCAACCCTGGCATGGATTCGAACCCAGGATCCCTGGTTTTCCAACCCTGGCATGGATTCGAACCCAGGATCCCTGGTTTTCCAACCCTGGCATGGATTCGAACCCAGGATCCCTGGTTTTTCAACCCTGGCATGGATTCGAACCCAGGATCCCTGATTTTCCAACCCTGGCATGGATTCGAACCCAGGATCCCTGGTTTTCCGACCCTGGCATGGATTCGAACCCAGGATCCCTGGTTGTCCGACCCTGGCATGGATTCGAACCCAGGATCCCTGGTTTTCCGACCCTGGCATGGATTCGAACCCAGGATCCCTGGTTTTCCGACCCTGGCATGGATTCGAACCCAGGATCCCTGGTTTTCCGACCCTGGCATGGATTCGAACCCAGGATCCCTGGTTTTCCGACCCTGGCATGGATTCGAACCCAGGATCCCTGGTTTTCCGACCCTGGCATGGATTCGAACCCAGGATCCCTGGTTTTCCGACCCTGGCATGGATTCGAACCCAGGATCCCTGGTTTTCCGACCCTGGCATGAATTCGAACCCAGGATCCCTGGTTTTCCGACCCTGGCATGGATTCGAACCCAGGATCCCTGGTTTTCCGACCCTGGCATGGATTCGAACCCAGGATCCCTGGTTTTCCGACCCTGGCATGAATTCGAACCCAGGATCCCTGGTTGTCCAACCCTGGCATGGATAGAAGTCACATAACAGTGACGTCACTTCAAAAACATGCTGATGCCCAAATATGGAATCAAGCCACGCATAATAAATAGAGACAAGGTGCGAATGTTGACTAAACCGAATCGCGGTTAATTTTCGAGTTTATTATGACGACATAAGGGGCGGCGCACATGAGCGCGAACTGTTATTTTGTCCACAGCGCCGGTCGTCCGGTGGCGCTGTTTCGGGTCGGTTTTGCAGCGAAAGCGCGTTCCAATTATTACGTCATAAGGATTCCTGTTATAAACGGGGTCAAGGGTCAAGACCCGGGTGACGTGACACGAAAACCTGGGTTGGTAAGGTTGTGTGTTTCATGTTCGCTGGAGCGTGAAATGCGTCCCAAGGGGGGTTTCCGGGGGGTTCCATGTGGACAATGGGGCGACTGTTGCCTCATTGTTTGATCATAAGGAATTCAACTAATGGCTTGTCACTGTTTATTACGACACAATGGGAACAATGATCCACTCACTTTCGCCCGAGTGACGTCACAATAAAGTTTGCCCGCTTTGCAAAATGACGTCATAACCAAAACGTCGCAAATTGCGCGATATTTATCGTGACGTCGATAATTAGTTTTTTTCTCGCGAATAACCGACGATCGACGGTGCATAACGGGGGCTTTGGGGGTCAACCTGGGTGATTAGGCTTGACCTAGAAAGGTCAAGTGTCAGGGGTCACGGTAAAAGTTGTAACTGAAAACGGGCCGAGTTTGAACCCGGGGTAATGAATATAAGGGACGTGTACGAGTTTGGTTCAACACATCGTTTTGTTTTCTTTGTTTGTCGAAACTTGATTGAATGGTGACGTCACAAATAACGAAATATGATGACGTCAGCATTTCGTTGATTTTTTCCCATTAATGTCAGGATGTGGTTAGATCAGTGCTCCGTAACCTCTCTTTCAATCAGAGCATCACATTTGGAAATATACTGACTGAACATTGATGTCAAAAATGTTAAAAATAGAGAGTATTTTTGACAGGATTAGGTGGTGGGGCATATATGAAGGTTTTGACGGTGGTCCGAAAACAAAAGCGGGAAATTTCACCCCCTACCCCTGAAAATCCTAATTAAGGACGGTCCATACATTGTCGACCAGATATAAGCGATTTCGGAAATTTCTGGCATAATTTTTCCGCCACGTCGTCACGGCGACGGTTGGGATTTGTTGTCGATATCACTGAGTTGGAGCCGCAAATGCCAGGGGTCCGGGTAGACAACAAATCATCGTGTATTTGCAACCAAACCAGGGTCAAGTGGTCGTAGCAAGGTCGCATAACTCAGAACTCACCACACTGCGGTACATTGAGGTACTGACGTGGTCGTTTGGGCAAAAATACTTGTAACAAACAATCTATCACATGGAACAAACAATTCCAATAATATAAATATATATATAGCTTATAAAGAAGTTTCCAGAAACGTGTAATTTGTTAAAGGGTCAAACTTGTAGGTACGGGAGAAGACTGTATTTGCGCCGTATTATTATTAATTTAGTAACATTTGTTTTTTTATAGAAGTACTTTTTGATTATAGGTTTTGGTTTAGTTTTTTTTATTTACGTTTTTTGCGGTTCAAACCTCAATTTGTGTTGGTTGGTTTGTTTTAAACATTTATCGGGTAATTTTATCATTTTCGGGGTCGAGTTTATTTTCGCTGTTTTTCTGTCAGTGTGAATGCGTCGAGACGTAATGCCCCGTTTCCGGTGTTATTTGGGGGCAAACTCTCCGACAAATATAGGGGTTAGGGGGTTATCGTGTGGGGCTTGATTGATTGTGGTCAAGTTCGGGGGTGTTGAGCGACAACCCACTCGTGTAACACCTCTGGTCACTTTTGGGCCGAGATTTGGGGGCTGCGGGTGATTAATCACCCCACGGGGGTAACCTGACCCCCTACGCTCGATACAACCAGACGTTCTAAAAATAAACGGACCTCAAAAAATGAGCAAACTGTACAAAAATGCGAAAAAATATAACGTTTATAAAAATTGATAAAAAATAGAACTAAAGTGTTTTAAATACATTCAGAAATAATTTTAAAAACTGACATTTTCGAAAAAAATGACATTTCCTAAAATTTAAAAATTGACATTTTTCAAAAAATTTTAAATAAAAGACGAGGAGATATACATAAATCAGACTTTATTTTGTCGGGTACACCTGTAAACTCGAAATAAACACCAAAGTCGAGGAATCAATCAATCAGTTGAACCGCGCCGACCACGCAGCTGTTCCAGCGAACCCGGGAAACATTGTTCAACGGTCGGATCCGCTGTATCTATTCGGCCGAAAACGGTAATTTACGAGTCATTTGTCGTTTTCGCAAAGGCCGAACCTCACCACGCAGTTTGAACCGGGATTGGTTTGTTATTTGGGCAAAAAAAACAAACTCGGAAAACTCTGCATCGCGCTGGTGGGTATGTGGCGGCGGGTGGGGATAATGAAGGGGGATTAGAGCAGCTACTTTAACATCGAGTGGGTAATGAACCCCTAAATGGGGGTAACGGGCCCTCAACTGGGGGTAATGACCACCCCCCGGCGGCCACGCGAAAGGAAGTCGCTTCTAGAATGTCGTCGGCTGCAGCTGCGACCACTGGGGGCGCTCAAGCGTGTCCATCTGTCACCGCGTCGCGATACCATCTCTGTGACATCACAACGGCCATGATTGCGTGATGGCCCGGTGGGAATTGTCACGCCACGGCACGTCACGACACGAGCTCTTAAACGGCGGTGGTCGCGTAATTATGACATCACAAACGCGGCGGGAGCGCCCGGGCGGAAACAATGATGCGCGAAATTCGCGACAAAATCGCGGCGAGCTCGTAAAAACGCGGCGGTGGCGGCCATTAGATGGGGGGGGGGGTATCGCGGGGTGTAATGTTGTACCCGGGGACCCCCCAACAAGCGCCAGGTGCACTCGCCGCACAGCGCGACCTGCACACGGGTATTGAATGACCTTGGGCAAGACAAACGTTAGTTTAGTCGCCGGTCCAGCTGCAGAGAGGGATCAACCGACCGCCGAAAACCACGATTAATCCTGGCGGAGAAAATAACAATTTCCCTCAGCTAAGAAACTGGCAAAACGAGAGAATCATTCCGGCGTTTAAGCGCGTCCATTATTTTTCTAAGTTATCAAACTATATGTTCATTATATAATCAAAGGTCACCTCAAATTTCTGAAATCACCATAAAAATCAAATGATATGTTCATATATTATCTCAGATTACCTCAATTATGCCGCTTAGCACAATCTAATCCCACCCTCTAACCATAACCCCTCACACCCACACTATTCCTTACCTGATTATTCCTGTTCCCGATAGTGAAGTAGCCGACACATACGATCACTTCATGCAGAAGACAAGTATGGTTGTAATGAACACAATACCACAGCAGGTAAGTACAAATGTGTCGATACTCCAGCGACACGCCCTTGGCACCCAGACTTGCCTGTGGAGGTTGGATTGATTAAAGAAGCCATTTTTAAAACGAAGATTATTTTTCCTTTTTAAACATTTGTATAATAGCACCATAATTATATAAATTTTGCCCCTATAAGCCCCACATTTAAACTTGCCCACATTTATTCAATTCAAGGCTGCAACCCCCCGAAATTATACTACCCACACCTGTAAAACCCCTACATTTAAATGGACCCCACAGTTACACAATCCACAATATAACCCCCCAAACGTACATTGACCCCCCATCATACAATCCAAGCCTGTATCAGCCCCGCGTGTTTTCAAGCCCCATCGATATATATATATATATATATATAATTATCAGCACACGCTTTATATGCATATATATATATATATACATATAAACCCTCCACCCTTGTATAAGCCCCATGCCTATATTAGTCTCTAGAGCGTCGTTTTCGCAATTTTTTCTACACAGGCTACTACACATTACGTCATGTTCCATGCAAAACTGTGGTTATGATGTAATAGTTTGCTTTATGCGATAACAAGGACACACACGACGAGCTGTAATTTGTGTAGCCAACAGAGCGAGGGGTTATGAATGCACACCGAGCCCGGCTGTTTTGGAAATATTCGGCGGGAATTGCGGCGACGAAAGTCGGCATCGACTTGTCTAGTTCTCGGTCCGCCGGGCAGGAGTTATGCATTTATCTTGCATAACCTACTATGGATCGCGGCGTTCCTTGGTAAGTACAAAATAACCTTTATTTGCGCGCCAAGGCGCTCTATTTTCAACATTTTTCCTATGCTACAGTCTATTATAGGCGGCGTTTAATAAGAGGGTCGCGCTCTATTTTATTAACTCTTCTTTTGTTTTGGCTTTGGAATAGAGGTGGGGTTCAAATAGACATTTTACGGTATACATTCAGCGTTTTTACACAACTAATACAATCCATGTCCAAAAAGGTTAAAAAATTTATGGTCCGGTCGGTTAGCAGATTAGGATGGCGTTAACTGAAAGGTTTGGGTTCACAACCAGCCGCTTGCTAACCGGTTGGGTAATTGCGACAACAAGCAGACGTAGCTTGAGCACAAAGGTTTAATTCGTTGAGTAAAAACTGTAGAAATGTCATCGTCGTATTCAAGTACATTGCAATAACTCCGATAACTCCAACACGTACGAAAGGGGTCCCTGTTTTTCTAACCTCGGTAAAAATTATGATTATCCGATCCCAGTACGCCGAGCACGAGTTAGTCCCACGATTGCCCGTGTCGTAACGCTTCCAGAATATTCTCGTTCACGGGATAATTAAGAATATCCAATGGAGTAAAAGGGGGAATATAATAAATGGGCGCATTTCGGCTTGGTTATGGCGTATTCTGTTTTAATAACTTGTGTGATTTCGGTGATAACAAAAGATTAAGAATCAATAGTGATTGCATAAAGATTCTCCAATGACGTAACAAACCACATTGTGACCTGTAACAACGTAAGGTCCATCTGTGCGACGGCGTTCAGCACCTTTAAAACCGCCCCGGCCACGCTGAGTGCGTGGTTCGCTATTTTGCGCGGCTCCTCTACCGATGATCTCACCACTGTAGGGCGCTCTGGGGCACCGTGGAGCAGCAAGCCATACAGGACCTGCGGGAAGGGTTGTGTGGTCGAATGGTTAACGCGACCGATACATACTAAAAACAGGTTAAGTAACCATAATGAGTTCAAAAATTAGCCTGAAAAACAAAACAATAACCGTGGCCGAATGGTTAACGCGACCGATGCATACACTTACTCATATACACAAAAACGGTTATAGTGACGAGAACATTAGGGGTTCGAAACTTGGATCAATGAAAAAATATAGGACCTGGGGTTGTTAGGGTTTTACTAGGGATGAACGGGTTTTGGGGAAATTTAGTTATGAGACATAATTTGTTTAATATTGGAAGTGATTAGAGAGGTGAATTATTTTTTGAAGTGTAAGGATTGTAACTTGTGATGAACGGGTTTAGTTACTTTCTGTAATAAGACTGGTCATTGGGGATGAATGGTTTAATATAGAAAGTGATGGGAAAGGAAAGACTGGACGCTATTTGATAACTTGTGGATTGTGAAAGAAGGGGGGTTGAATGTACACAAATATAAAACTAATAAAACTATTGTTTCATAAAACAAATTAACCCCATTAACTCACCGATATAATCCCCATGAGCTCGGTATGTTGCAATGTGGGTAGAAGCTGGGTGGGGTCACCCTCCCACCGGCCAGTGGATGAATCCCTATTTTTCCGGGGCTTCCCCGTCACCTGACTCTCGGGGGAAGTCTTGTTTCTGGGGATTTTTTGTTTGATCATTTGTTTTTGGAAAAATATTTTTTTATTTTTTTAAATTTATAAAAAAATACAAAGAATTAAAAATTTAAAGATCAAAAGTAAAATAATTAGCATGGCATTTAGCAGACATTAGATTGAGTTTCATTTGATTAGTATTTAAGCACTTATCAGCAGTTCAATGGACTTTAAAGCGGTTATTTAATGAGAATCTTTCACAAGGAAAAAACAAAGACATTTTTAATAATTATTTTGATTTTTTTCTTTTTACATCACTGTTCTTAAATCAACAATAAATTTCTCCAAATCCTATATTTAACGAACACTAACTAAGCGCACTGCCCAACAATTTTCATTAACGAATCGAAAAAGACAATCGTAAAAAAACCATGGTTATGACATCACTAACCGCATTGTTACGAACGAGGTGACAGATTCGAGAAACGCGAGTCCGTTCTCAATAAACGCCGCCATGTTGGACCCTGGCGCCACCTCGTGCCTGATGATGCTCAGGTATTCGCTCAGCGAGTCGAGAAGTCCGCAAGACACGATGTAGCTGGGATTAGGATAGCTCGGCTGGTTATCTTTGGTGGAGGTTGTGGGAGCTTGTTGCTAGCTATTTTGCTCTTAAGGCAATTATCGGACATTGCCGAAACCCAGTGGATTGATGGGTTTATCTTAATAGCTGTGATGAACTTATACACGACGCTACAATTGCTACGATAATCCAACTGTTGACATGTTAAAATTACAACGAGTTATACGGTTATAATAGTGCACCCCGAAATATGTTTTTTTCACGATGGGGGATAAGAGATATGCAATTATAATAGTGTGCCCGCATTCAAAATGGTTCGGTTTATCCACTCCATGTAAGTTTGATTCGTTTTTATCCTTGTGAAGGGGATAATCTAAGATCGCATCGACTTAGTTGGAGGCAAAGTAACTACCAATTAGGGGCAAGTACTAATGTGGTGCAGATATACAGGTAGCACCTAGTTATCAAACTAGTATAATAACACTAGGCCCCAAACCCATGTAGTGCAGATATAAAGGTAACTGCCAAACTAATATAATAACAGCAAATAGGCCCCAAACCTATGTAGTGCAGATATAAAGGTAACTACCAACCTAATAACATCAAGTCCACGGTTAAAATAAGCTTCGAGTATTTTTCGATCTTCCCCATTCGAAGATATAGAGCGAAGGAAAGAGTTTTTCGAACTGTGGTAAAGATTGTTACAGACATAATTCAATAACAAATGACATATAAAATAAAATGAAGTCAAAATGACATAAAATTGTTGGATTTTTTTCATTTTTTCAAATGTACATGGATTGATTACCATTTTTTTACCAAATTTACCAAGCTCAAAAACATATACTGAATCAAGCTTATAGTGTAAAACTTCATTTGTGAGCCTAATAATGCATCTAATCTCCAGCTTTTGGCTCTAATTTTCTTAATTAAATTACTTTTTGTGCTAATCACAAAATTTATTTGATTATTCTGTTATCATTAAAATCCATCCATTTATAACTTTCGCAGTTACCCCTAAAAATATACCCCACCCACTGACCCCGGTCAACGTACCCACCTACTAAGCACGGGGTATTTCACCAGCCCCCCAAGAGCGGAAGCCAGTGCTCGGAGCAACGTAGGAGGAAGACACCCAAATAAGGAGTCGATTTTCACGCTGGTTCGTGCGATGCCGGGTTCCAGGTTCTGAGGATAAAATAATTTGGTGTTCGAACGTGTGGTTTGGTGGTAAAAGTGCTGGACTAAGAACCGGAAAGTTGTGGGATCCAAACCAGGTGGTTGCTAGTCATTTAAAAGAGTGACTGCTGTAGATCTCAGAGTAAATAGTTGTGACTTCATTTATGTCTTTTTTGCAATTTGCAAGTGAACAGTGTACTTTAGAGACAATGCTTAAACCCCTTTTTTAGAAAACGCACTGCAATAGCTCTGCTAAAACGAGTCAACATGAGATAAAACAATTTAATGGAAGTGAGGTTATTCTAACCCATGTGCCACTGACCGCTGCAATAAAAGTTTAATCAAACATTGGAAATATTTTTAGAAAGAAAGGAAAATGGCGAATGAAGCTGAAACTTAGTTTGGAAGTTTGATATTTAAGACTATTTTACTGGAACTATGACATCTTAATGACATCACGATGACATCATTTACCGTGACGTGCACCATCAGCAGATCGACTAATGAAGTCATCCGATTCGAATAGAGTGCGTGGATGCAGTTGTTATGGCAATTGACTGTCGCTTGGTGGAAGCAGAGAGCAGCAGCACTTATCGACCTGTGATATCACAATCAAGTTATGATGACGTCACAGTCATATTATGATGATGTCCTAATTGCATGATGACGATGTCATTATCACAATATGATGATGTCATAACCTTATTATTATGATATAATAATCAAAATATAATCAACTCAAAAAAACAAATACAAAACAGCTATAATTGTCAAACATCACAAAAAAATTAAATTTTCTTTAAATTTATATAAAATGTGGCCAACATGAGTAAATATTTATAGAAAAAAGACCAAAAATGCAAAACAAACACTTGTTTACAAACTTTTATATATGTGGACCACTTAAGTTGGACCTAATAAGAAATATGACTTTTATCTAATATCTCAAAATTATAAAAAGTTAAGTATCAAGTTTTCAAATTTAAACAATAATTTTTAGGTTTAACCCTAAATTGTTTAACCTAAATAATTTTTAGATTTTTTAGGTTTAACAAGTTGGTTCGCCACTCAGGCAGATATACAGGTGACTTATATGCCTGTCCATTGTGTATCTTGTATTATCTATGTTATCAATTTAAGTGATCAGAAAATATCAAAAAAAGAAAAAAAATAGTGGAAATTATTTTGCTCGAATGTAATTTTCTTGAACTTGGCTGGTAAACAAAAAACTCCCTTTCACCCCGTTTACCCCTCATTGCTTGGGTGGCTTGATGGGTTTGAAGATTTAAAACTCATCGATCAGCGTGTTTGTTGACGCCATAATTGAGGTTATTATGATGTCATAATTTGCATTGTGATAAAAACACGGTGGCTTGACTAATGTTGGAAGAACGAGAACTCGATATTGTAAATCGGCGGCGGCGCTTATGACATCACAATTGTAAATCGGCGGCACTTATGACATCACAGACTTACTTGTCAGGGAGAACGGTTGTGACATCACAATTCGAATCTTTTAACAAAATCTGGAAAATTTCTTCTAAGATTTCAAATCCGCTGTTTGTTCTGAAAGCTATTTGGTCCAGAGGGTTCTGACAGAAAATTAAATTTTTTTATTAAAATATTTTTTTTATGGTTTTGATGAGATATAAATACAATACAATAGTATAAGCGGGTTCATAGTAGCGACAGGACCAGGAATGCAGGCTACAAAAAGCCTGTTTATGTAAAAACAATAATAACCAATGGATTCTATTACAAAAGAAAATTTAAGGATCAGCAATCCAATTGAATTGTTGACAAAAAATCATTTTGTTAATAAATAGGAATACTCTTGATATAAAATATTGGTTTTCTTTTCAATACTTTAATATAAAAACTTAATATTTTACTATTAATAAAAATATGCATGGATAGTGGGTTACATTGATGATAATATGTTATAAGCTGAAGTTAAGCAAGATATTTGTTTATTCAATTGTAATGGGTCAGTAGTTTTTATTGTTCATAGGAGAGTTTGGGTTTTGTGACATTTTACCATGGACCTGAGAAATCCTAGACACTTTTGACCTTGATGTTAAAAAAAGGGTCGGAAAATCCTTTTTTTGAAATTTTTGTTTCAAGTTTGGTGAAAAAAATTTGATCGTGTGGTGGTCGGTGAACCGTAACGGCAACTGACCGATCAAATATTTGCGATTGTGATGTCATATTTACGCAGGGGATTTTCACACGGAGGTCCACAGGTGCCCTGGCTTAATCCGGCCAACAATTTCAATTTTTGATCGAAATACAGTCCAGATATTCCGAAAAAAATAAGAATTCTAAGAGAAATTAAAAAAAAAATTTCTTTTTCTTTTTTAACATAACAAAAAATGTTTTCAGCTGAAAAAATCGACTCTTTTGAAAATCGTTTTTTCTCTTTGAAGTGGGGCATTATTACGTAATAAAAGACTACTGGTGATGGCAGAGGTCAAAAGATTTCCGGTCAAACTGACCAGGTGTGAT
>CH002697.1:570585-623348 GCA_000149265.1 Ciona savignyi
TGCGATGATGCGGGGTTTGGTGGGTTAAGTTGGGGTTAAGTGGGTTGATGTGGGGTTTGTTTGTTCATTGCATCACAATCCACCTTATGATGATGTTGTGTTCTTCGTATTTATTAATACACAACATATAAATAAAAACGTAATAATAAACAGCGTAATCGTATCGTAATCGTAAATGTAGTCGTAGTCGTAGTTATAATCGTAATAGTAGTCGTACTCGTATTCGTAATAGTAATAGTAGTCGTAATCGTAATTCGTAATGATTGAATGACCTTGTGCTTCTTTAGCACGTTTTAGTCGTAGCTGGGGAATCCCCGTTACGTGGTGGCGCTATATTCATTTACTCTTATTGGGGTACTCAAAGGATGTAACACCTCCCCACTTAAATTGAAAATACACAAAACGCAACACAGTTTTAACAGTATGATAATAAATATAAATAAACAATGAAACTTAAATGCATTAGAAATCAAAAGGTATGTAAGTAAATAAGCAACAATTAAAACGGCAGTAATTCCTGTAATGGGTAATGTTGAACTACAGAGTAAATTAGGAACACATGTTTGTAAACATATTGATGTATTAGTGTATTTGTGTGTAATGCAATGTAATTAGCAATTGTATAGTAATTTCGGTTTTCGCGTGCGGTTAGAACGTCGCGGTTGTGTAATTGGTGTATTTACAATCTCAGTTTCAAACTGGGTTGACTTCTCAGGGACATCTGTAGGTTTGCCCTGGTCAATTAAAGTTGCCTCATGTTGATCATCACTGTCCTCCGAAAACCTTCGGCACAGCTGATCTATGTGTCGTCTCCATACAACTCCACTTCTTATTTTTACGTTCACACTTCTTGGGCCCAGGACTTTAACTACGACTCCTGGAACCCACTTTGGTCGGTGTGCTGGATGCTGTCCGTAGTGCAGTGCGTAGCACTTGGTACCGGGTTGAAATGGTGTTGAATTCTGTAAGGCTCTCTGGGTAGTTTGTATTGGCTTTCCTAGGGACAGGTGCGCCGGCGAAGGTAACAGAATGTCAATTTTCGTACGAATTTGACGCCCCATAAGCAGTTCACAAGGTGAAAGGCCACTGGGTAATGGTGTTCGCCGGTATTGCATTAGAAACTGTTGTAATGCCTCCCTCGGTGGTAATTGAGATTTCTTTAATGCCTGTTTGAAAGATTGTACTAGGCGTTCGGCTGCCCCATTCGTAGCCGGATGATAAGGTGCCCCAGAAAGATTAATGATACCCCTCTCTCTACACCATTGCTGGAATTCGTTTGATTTAAAAGACGTAGCATTGTCTGTAACAATAGTGTGAGGGTATCCGAAGTGAGCGAAGTCTTGTTCCAGTAATGTTGTGGTGGCTTTCGAAGATACAGATGTAGTTGGATGTACTATAGGATACTTCGAATATGCATCAACTATAACCAACCAATCACTGCCCATGAAATTGATAGCATGATCAATGTGTATCCTGCTCCAGGGTTTTTCAGGAAGCATCCATGGGTGAGGAATAGCCACTTGTGGTTTATTCTGATGTTCGCCACAGGCGGTGCATGAGCGAACAGCGTCCACAATATCTGTGTCAATCCTTGGCCAGTACACTGCTGTTCGAGCCAATTGTTTCATTCGTTGCATTCCGAAATGCCCCAGATGAAGTAACTGCATTACTTGTTTACGTAAACTTGTAGGGATTACCACTCTCGTCCCATACAGTAAAACTCCGCTTGTAGTAGATAGATAATCGGTGATTTTTTCATAATCACTTACCTGGGCACTTGATTTGCTGCCCGGTCGTGGCCAACCTTCTCGAGTATATCTCATTACCATTGAGATTACTGGATCTTTTGTTGACTCTTTTGCCAACACTCCTGGATTGGTTGCCTGTAATTGCAAGCTTAGCGTATTAATGGTATTTACCACATGTACATCGTCTTCCTCCTCCTCTCTATCGAAGAATGGGTCTGAGCCAGTTGGGAGTCGACTTAACGCGTCAGCATTGCCATGTTCTAAGGTTCTTCTGTATTCTATGGTGTCTTTTTGAAAGTCTTTTAAACATCCTAGTTCCTCTTTGAACAAACTACCAAATTCTTTACATAATTGATCACAAGATTGTTGTAAAGATGAATATGAGTGTACCGTATGTAATGTATTACATGGAGAGATATTGTTTAAATTCATGAGGTTATCTATTGATAGTTGTAGCTTTGAAATGCCATCGCGGCCAAGTAAGTTTAAATCAGGTATTTCTGTCACGACAAATTTCATACCTGTAGCTGTATTGAAGTTGTTATTGCCCGATGTATTGATTTTGGTCGATTTCGAAGTATAAAGTCCAAGCACTGGAAGTCTGTGATGTGATGCAGATTCGTATCTATCTGTACACGGCTGTAGTCTTGGTTTACCCAGAAATTCCCATCGGTCTTTCGATAGAAAATTTTCTCCTGCTCCGGTGTCTACTTCAAAATTGTATGAATTTCCCTCGAGTGTGATAACTTGCTGTAGTCGAGGTGATGAATTTACTGCTTTAACAGTACTTAATGTTCTTGATGTAGTTATTGTTTTCACTAATCGTCCATACTTCTTTTTTAGGCATGCTGATTCAATATGACCTTTGATGTTACAGTGTCTGCATGTTGTATTTAAATGTCTGCAGTCAGCTGGTTTTTGTCCTGCTGTGCCACATCGAATACACTGTCCCTGGTATAATTGCTGTTTTACCAATGGTTTCCTTTGGTATTGTATGTTTGAAGTTTCCGGTGGTCTTGTTCTTTGTGTTGCTTGTGTTACTACTTTTTGAACCGGGTACCGGTATGACGAAAATTCTGGTTTGTTAATTTGTGCAGTTTCTTTTGCTACTTTTGCTGCTTCTTCCACTTCTTGTGCTAAGTTGATTGCTTTTGCAAAAGTTAGTTTGTCGTCATCAATTTTGAAAAGTGCTTTTAGTATAGCTTCATTTTTTACTGAGCATATAAATTTTGTTCGAAGAGCTTCGTCTAGCGGGTCTTTTATTGATGAAAAATCACAGGTTATTGCTGCTTGCCTTATTCTTGCAGATAGTTGTTGTATTGTTTCACCTGGTTTTCTTTCCATGTTGCTCCAAAATGTGAATCGTTCCCGTATTATAAACTTTTTTGGGTGGAAATGTTCTTTTAAAAATTCACAAATTTTGTTAAATGAAAGCTCGTTAATTTCTATCAGGTGGTTTCTGCTGGATTGCCATATTTTGCACCAGTTTATAAATTGTTGTTGTTTGATTTGTTAAAACAATTTGAGGAATTTTATGATAACTTACTGAGTGTGCTGTAATAAAAGTGTTGAATCTGGAGAGATAATCTGTCCATAACTCTGCTGTTGAATCGAATGGTTGAAATTTTGGAATTGAATTGCTTACTGTTTGTATTTCTCTCTTTTCTGCTTGTTGCACCATTTGTTGAATTGTTTCCATGAACGTTTTTGCTTGATTATCCATCTGTATTCTTTGTAACTCCATTTGTTGAGTCTGTGTTTCCATTTGTTCCTTTAGTAGTTGTATTATTTCTTTTGACATTTCGAATTTTTATCCTCGTCGCCAATCTGTTGTGTTCTTCGTATTTATTAATACACAACATATAAATAAAAACGTAATAATAAACAGCGTAATCGTATCGTAATCGTAAATGTAGTCGTAGTCGTAGTTATAATCGTAATAGTAGTCGTACTCGTATTCGTAATAGTAATAGTAGTCGTAATCGTAATTCGTAATGATTGAATGACCTTGTGCTTCTTTAGCACGTTTTAGTCGTAGCTGGGGAATCCCCGTTACGTGGTGGCGCTATATTCATTTACTCTTATTGGGGTACTCAAAGGATGTAACAGATGACAACACCTGATCACTCACGCAGTCTGTGTCCTCTTCCACCTCCTCCACTTCACGGAGTTGCCGCATCAGATCCCGCTCCGTCTCCTCTGCAGCTGCTATCGATGCGGAGTGCTCCTCACACAGAGTCCGAGCAAGTGATTCCTCTTCTTGGTGGAGCTGCTCCAATGATGAGGTGTCCAGTGTGTCGTTCTGAAGGTGGAGTGGAGTATGTTAACCTCAATTTTTGGCCTCCAATTTAACCCCCATTCCATGGGGCTAAATGCTAACCCCACCCATTGGGCTTGTATTTTAACCCAACTATGGGGGTAAACGCTAACCGCACAAATTATAATAGTATTTTAACCCAACAATGGGACTAAATGTTAACCGCACCCATAAGACTCATATTTTAACCAAACTATGGGGCTAAATGTTAACCACACCCATTGGGCTCGTATTTTAACCCAAACCGGAAGAATCTAATTAAACCCTCACTCTAATATGTTAAGTTAGCTAGCTCTAACCAACATTTTTATTGTTTATTTTACAGGCTGCATAAAATACATGAATCCAATTACAACCCAGTGTAGTAACTGTGAATACCTTTCTTGGCTCGTTTTTTGGTTCTGCGTTTGTTGACATTTCCTTTGGTTGCTTCGATTGACCTAGAAAGGAAAACACTCAGTAAGTTCTACATTTAAAGGTCCTTTGGCGTAAGGAATTTGAAAAACTAAGAGAAAAAACTAGTCTCTGCACTAATTTCCGAAATTCGACATGGACTGTTGGGTATTTCTTATGATTATTCACATTTTTCAACTGTTAAATTTTAAGACAAAAATATGCGTAACATCACCATGATCATGTGACTTCTCTTCTTTGACGTCCTCATCACCTTGGAAGAGAATCTTTCCAACGTCGGTTTTATCAGACGACCAGTTGTTCGAAAACACCACGGCATCACTGCCAGTGTTGCCGATCAACTGGTCGACCACAACGTTAACGTAGCTGGTCGGTTCCTTGTTGGGGGGATTTCCCTCGACTGGTGAAATGGTGTGTTTATGGCGTTGTTGCCGGTTTCTCGGTGGCACGGTTTCCCAACCTGATTCGTCTGGGACAATGGGGTTTGTGACATCATAAATAAATGTTTCTAATTTAGCATATATTTCAAATAAAACATATTTATTTTTTTTCATGTAATAAAAATAACCTCCATTTATACAACAGATTAACACAGCTCAAACAAAACTGGTCCATGCTTTTTCCGTCTAGTTTATATAAAAGTAAAATTAACACCAGCTCCACAAACTTAATCTTCACTACAGCACAGGCCAAGTAAAGCCAGTGTGGGAATTAAAATAAAAGTAATAAAATGAACCTTAACCCTTTAAAAACGATAAGAACAAATTTGTCCTTTTTGACGTATGCTGATTCAAAATAAAAAATATCCAAAATTTCTGGTCGAAACTGCTAAAGTTTGGTCTTTTTGGAAAGCTATATGATATATCTTTTGAAAACAGCAAAAATAAACATAACTTTGCATTTGCAATTTTTAAGTAAAGTTCAGTTGAATTTTATGACTTTTTTAGTGTAATTTTGAGGAAAAATTATCACAAAAAAACGTTTTTTAAAAACTACGCTTAACATGTGTGTTTTATTTAATGTCTCTATGGCAGTAGAATCAGTTTCACTTCTTGGGATGTCCCGAATGTGATCTTACCAGTTTTTTTACATTTTTGGGGGGGGGGTTTGATTATCTTTACGGTTATAGTCTGCAATTTGGTTCAAACACTTCATTTATAGTTTATTTCAAAGAAAAGTAGTAAGGTAAAGCAATATGTACTTGATAGATATCTAAATTTCTATTCTAACATTTTTTATAATAAAAAAAAAACGAAAAAAAACACCTGTAACATGGAATTAGTGACGTCATATTATTTTGATGACGTCATCAAACCAAAATTATAACATAATTGTAGGAAATTTGTTTCTGAGTAACTTTGTAAGAATAAGTTATGCTGTATTGTCAACGGATCAAAAACTATAATATTGTATAAGAAAGAATATGACGTGGACCCCCAGATAGTGACGTCATCAAAAAATAAAAATTTCAGAAATTTTGGAAATTTTATTTCGAACAACTCTAGTGTTAAACATTTTGCTCTAACTATAACACGAGAGGCGCTAGAGCACTACAAAGCGGACACGGTCAAAACGCGCAAACTACGCAAAAACAATCTCGTTTCTAAAGGGTTAAACACATGCTTTTAACATCCAATACTGTATTACAACACAGGCAACACCAGTAGAATACCCCATTTTAACATCCAACACTGTATTACAACACAAGCAACACCAGTAGAATACCCCATTTTAACATCCAATACTGTATTACAACACAAGCAACACCAGTAGAATACCCCATTTTAACATCCAATACTGTATTACAACACAAGCAAAACCAGTAGAATACACCTTTAAATCCAATATCAGTAATAAGTTTAATATAAATAAAAAATAAACTCAGACTAACCAGATTTCCCGTTAACCAATGCGTCGCCATTTTGTTGAGGTTTGGGTTTAGAGACGCCTTTCACGCGGTCTGCCCAAGTTGGTGAGTCATTATTCGATGATTTGGGTAAATTTTGGCTGAAAAACAATACCTGTTATGACATCATGGATATGAAGAATCTTAGTTATTATTGACAACGAATGTGTTAAAAATAATGGGATCTGAGGATTGTTTTTACAACAAATAAAAATCCAGGATAACTCGATAGAAATATGATGGCTGGGCAGTATACAAATGTTTAACCCCAGACATGGAAATGAGCAAGGATGAGGGGTTATAACATCTTCTGATCATTTTGTGCCCACAGTCGGGCCACCGCAGCTATTGCAGTGTGTTGTATATGATGAAGATATTGATAGTTTTTATTAAATCGAACCGCCGAGCTACTTTGCCATAATGGTTCCCCAGGAACACAAATGACCAGCTTGCAGCCCTTTTAAACCCACGACCATTATTTATATCTAGGGAGGGAAATAAATAGTAATAGTTAACAAACTATACTGGCTTCGGCCAAAACAAACTTTTTTTTTATTGTTTTATGTGAGTTAACAATAAAAACAGAATAAGACATTTGGTTAAAATGAAAACAAAGTTCTTGTAAGTTAAAAACAAGCAATATTATTATTTTTTGGTGAATGTAAAGCCATATAAGCAGCACGTTAATAAAGCGTACATGTTGCAATAGAAAATAGAATCGTTTCTAATGTATGATAGTCCTCATGCCGTAGTCTAGTTGTTGAGAACAATTACATTTTTAGTAGGTTTGGTTGTTGTTTATTCTAACAGGAGAAAGTTTAAGCTTTATCAAAGGGTATGTCATGCCCTTTGTCGGTGTGATTATAATGTGTGGAAAATTTGAAATGCACATTAGATACCACTGTGTTGTGTAAGCTGCCTGCTAAGTATTACAACCTTTGTCCACAGATGTGTAGTTGAAGCTGTTACAGTCAGTGTGTGTTACAGTTACAGTGAGTGTTTGGATAATTAGACATAATTTTCAATTTGGATGAATCATTAGATACCATTGAATATGAGCAATGTAAAATGTCTCAGATGCACAGTGATACTCCTTAAGCCCTTAGTCGAGTTGTAAGAGCTATAGCGTTTGAATAATCAGACTAGACTTGCAATATGGATGATTCATTAGATACCACTATGTTGGAGCAGTTTAAAGTTGTCTGCTCATTTGCACAGTAACACCTCGTGACAACTATTGTTTTCATGCACACCTTGCGCTCACAGTCGAGTTGCTACCACACAAAGCAAATTAAAGCAAAGCCATGCAACTACAAACCCATGTCGCTCAGGTGGATTGCATCTAGCGACTGCATATGTCAGACACCTGTTTATCTTGGATCCAGGGAAATCCCCTTCTTTGGTGCCAGGTTGGGGCCCGCGGGAAGCAAGTTTTTGCCGGGGCCGGCCTGGAGACGATTTTCGAACTTCCCAAGCTAATGAAGTGGGCCTGAGGATCATATGGGTAACGATCGATTAGTGGAGACGTCAAAGAGTGAAATTTACTCTTGTATGACTTATTTATGCTCATGGGTAACAAAAAACAAATTTATGCACAAATGTGACAAAATAACTTTTGCTCAGCATTGGTTTAACTACAAGTTCATTACCACCTAGTCACTAACTTTTATAACCTATGAAACTGTCATCACAAAATAAATAATGAACACTAAAAACTACTGACTTTTTATTTCATTCAATACTTTATAATGGGCAGGTAAGCAGGTTCACTGTATTACTGGAGATCGAGTAATGTCAGTCCGACAGATTAGTCTGGTGGGTTAGTGTGTCGCATTTCAGCTGCAGAGTTGCAGGTACGAAACTGCTTGCTAGTTGGTAGTGTACTCGGTCAGGATACTTAACGGACATTGGCTGAACCCAGCGGATTAATGTGTCCTACTAATTTGAAGGAACGTGCAAATCATACACAACACACTGCAATAGCTCCTGTAACCCAACGGTGGGCGAGTGTTAACCCGCTTTGTTTTCCCATTCAGAAGGATATATACGAATATCCTATCCTAATGTGAGTACAGAAGCTATCAGTTAAGGACTTTGGTCCAAAAATAAAATCTTAGGTTGAGTGTCGACCTGTTATGATCGCCGGCGTTTTCAAGTCGCTCCTGTAGGTTGATCCAATCAATCAGCGCTTGGAACTCGTGACGATAGTTGTCGATGATAAGTAGGACTTCCTGGGGGTGGGTAGGTTTGATTGGCAGGTTGAGTTTGATTGACAGGTTACGTTTGATTGACAGGTTGAGTTTGATTGACAGGTTAAGTTTGCTTGACAGGTTAAGTTTGATTGACAGGTTAAGTTTGATTGACAGGTTGATTTTGCTTGACAGGTTAAGTTTGCTTGACAGGTTAAGTTTGATTGACAGGTTGATTTTGCTTGACAGGTTAAGTTGGATTGACAGGTTAAGTTTGATTGACAGGTTGAGTTTGATTGACAGGTTACGTTTGATTGACAGGTTGAGTTTGATTGACAGGGTTAAGTTTGCTTGACAGGTTAAGTTTGATTGACAGGTTGAGTTTGATTGACAGGTTAAGTTTGCTTGACAGGTTAAGTATGATTGACAGGTTAAGTTTGATTGACAGGTTGATTTTGCTTGACAGGTTAAGTTTGATTGACAGGTTGATTTTGCTTGACAGGTTAAGTTTGATTGACAGGTTAAGTTTGATTGAATGGATAAGTTTGATGAAAAGAACGAATTTGATTGATAGCTCCTCGCATTTTGATTGACAGTCTGACAGGTTATGTTTGCTCGTTAGGTAAAGTTTGCTTGGCAGGTACTATTTTGATTGACAGGTACCAAAATTAAGTTGATGACCAATTAGGTACACAGGTTAGAATAATTCAATTTTGATTGACAGGTGAGGGATTTGATTGACAGCTCACCTTGCACTCCACAACACTGGAATCCACCTCGCAGGTGACGTAGATCCCATCCACAGCCCGACGGAGATTCTCAAACAAATAAGCCCAGTACCTCGCCCTGATGCTCACCGGTCGACGGCTGTTCGACCTCGACCTTATTGGAGGGTGGGTGTGATCTGGGGGATAGTGGGTATTGTGATTATTTCATATATTGCATAGGCTTAACAGTTTGGGTGAAATGTATAATAAACAACTAATATTATTATATGTGGCAGTAGGTCCAACAGTTTGGGTGAACATAAGTATAATAAACATCTAATATTATTATATGTAGCCAACATTTGGGTGAACATATGTATAATAAACTTTGTTATGTAGGTCCAGTATTTTGCTTATACAACATAACATACAGTGGTTCTCAAACTTTACAAGTCATAGATATTAAAAATCAGGATTTCCATTAGCTTTACCAAAAAAATCATTATTTATTCATAAAGGGTTGTATACAGTATGCACTTCTAGCAAAAGCAACTGTTTGAGCAGACTCATCCCAGCTCTTTCATGAACTAAAATAAGTGGTTGAAAAACATTAATCTAATCATTATATTATACAAATGTACAATCACAAGCTTAAACTAGTGTAAACCTTTCATGGCATACAAACCTCCAGTGCGATTATCACGTTTCATGTTCAAGTTGTCTTGTCTGGTGTTTTCACATGATCTCGCACGCTTCTCCATTGCGGGGTTTTCCCTCTTTTTCGACTTCTTGCCTAAGAAGAAATAAGTTGTTAACAGGTTAAGTCGTGTGGAATTAAAAAAGTTCTATTTACATTCCAGTATGGCTGTCTA
Organism: Ciona savignyi; assembly: GCA_000149265.1. Lineage (NCBI taxonomy): Eukaryota > Metazoa > Chordata > Ascidiacea > Phlebobranchia > Cionidae > Ciona > Ciona savignyi. The sequence goes on from CH002697.1 coordinate 580,739, forward strand.
TATGTCTGATGTTGATACGGTTATGGTAGACCTATAAAAAAAAGTTTTTTTTGGAAATTGTTTTGCCAGTTCATAAATACGAACCTTTAATATCTAAAAATGGTTAGCAAATCCAATGTAAACTGAGATAATATTAACAGCATCATCACAATCTTTTAAGTTCCACAGTGCATTGATTTTAGACTATTACTACTATGCCATAAACTTAGAAGGATAGTAGAATTTTAGTTTACTTCATACCAGAAGGGTAATAATAATAAATATGCTAGCTTTAATACCTACATGAGCATATACCATATTGTGAAAAAATATTGAAACAAAGCAGTTCTATGTTTTCCCATACTTGGGATAAAACACGAATATCTTGAAATACCACTACAAGAATATGGTTACTCACACAACTAATGGACACAATACACTGGGGAGCAACTGTTGCAAATTATTGAGTTCTGAGTGCTGAAAGGTATTACATTTCCCAACTTCACAGTGGAAATCAATGTTAACGGATAATTAAAAACTTGAGTTAGTAAAAACAGATAAAGTTGTAGGAAATCACTTTTGTTTTGTTTGTAATGCGATGGCGGCTGGTAATCATTATTAGACTGTTCCTGTCTGTTCCAGAATCATGGTTTAAATTCAATACGAAATAGAAATCATTTTTTTGATTGCAGGTAGTTCAAATTTAAAATAAAAAAAAATGAGTTTTATTTATTTAATTTTAAATTTAAAAAGTGGTAAAATTTGTTTTTTTTTCGGTTAGCAGTAATGATAATGATAATATAACTTCACTCCTATTTTATTAAACACTATTTTTCATGATTAAATAAAAATAAAAATGTATTTTACTTGCACTTTAAATACATTTCAGAGTAATTTAAAATTCTATATTCGAAATTTTTGATTTAAAAACAATTCTAGAATCCAAACCGATTCGGATAAGGACATCCTTAAGCATGCCTATGGTCAGTTGCAGAAGCTAAGTGGTTCAGTAGGCTACTTGTTCTTTATAGACATTTAAATCCCCTGAACCAAGGTACTTTTAAGTACTAGAAATTGTAAATGCCCTTGAAATCGTTTCAGCAATTTAAAAATTTAAGAACATCAAAAAGAAATTCCACCACCCGGTTTGGAAAAATACGCTGGTAACGTATCACAGCACTATAACCAAATTAGGAAACTAACGTCTACCCCCCAACAAAATAATAAAAAAGGGTTTTTTACATTGCATGTTTTCCAAAACCAGCCTCATAAGAGCAAACTCCACAGTAAACACAGCGTTAAAACCTTTTTTGTTTATGAAATTTCCACAGAAATTTTCTGTTGGATTTTTTAATTGATGTAGCTGTGGCATGACAAATTTTAAGCACTGTGTTAATTGACAAATTTCGAGCACTGCGTGTCAGAAGAAATTTCAAGCACTGCACTGCAGGACAAATTTCGAGCTCTGCGCTGTACAACCAACCTCGATGAGGAGCAGCATCATCGATGGGGATGCTCCACGAGACGAGGTTCCTCGCTGCCCGGCCCTCCTCCTCCATTATCATCCGAACCTTTTCCACCGTGACCGGCTTCGGCCGTTGCTGCATTAAGGGGGTTTGATGTAGGAGTCAGGTAGTTTGTATGTGGGTTTTAGTACATATGACCATCAGTTGAATGGTCGTTAAATTTTTTTTTTGGGGGGGGGGGTCTATTTGTTATTGGTTTTAAAAAGGAATACACACTTTTAGGATAGGATAGGATAGGATATTCATATTTATCCCTGTGAATGGGAAAACCAACAGGGTTATCACTCGGGCAATCGTCAGATCACCTCGCGCCCATCGTCGGGTTTACGGGGCTATTGCAACTACACGCATCAAAACTAGTGAGTAAGTCTGATGTATTCTCGGTCCTTAATGTTTGTCACTTGAATAGGATATTCGTGTTTATTCATGTAAATGGGATTAACTTGTTGAAATCAGTCATTCATAGTTTAAACAAAAAACAAATGGCGATCAGGTATATGTTCACTGTAATAGCTCTGGTTACCACTCTGCGTGCACCTGGTATTCTACCAATTTCCTCACATTTTTGCACCCTGTTTTCCTACTGACAGACATAAACACGAGTATCCTAATTGCATTTTGTAGCAGTAATTGGGGTCAGATAGCTTCTCCAGTTGGCTTGAATTCACCCAGTTAGCAAAAACCAATATCCGCATTTAAATTTTTTCAGTTTTTGAAAAAAAATACTATTCTAAGTGAATTATAAAGGATTTAGTAACACCCTGAATGCAATGTTTTAATATTTTTGGACTTGACATGCTTAGAGTACTTGGAGTAGGCCTATTGGATACTAACCTTTCCCTGACTGTTAGACTTGGATTTCCCATTGTTCATTGTTGAGTTGTTCTGTGGCTCATCTCGCATAATCAACACGATATCAACTACAATATTTGTTAAATTATATAACAGAGAATCAATCTGAAAACAACACAGTGAATATCACACTCAAAATTATGGCATTTTTTTCAATTAGTTTTCAATCGTGCAAATCATTATACAACACACATAAAATTTAAAAAAACAAAATTGAATTATTAAAACAGTTCAACAGACTCGTCAGGCATATTGTTCAAAAAAAATGCATTTGTAATGGAAGAATCTTAGAGTTTGTTAGAATTCAAAATGTTTTCGTTTTTTGGGGGGGTAAAAAGTTTTTTAGTAATTAACAGACAATTTATCACTGTGTATTTATGAATACAATGGTAAAAACAATATGTTTAAGTGCATCGTGATAAAAAATGTACAAAAATCTGAGAATTTTAGGAGAAATACGAAGAATTGACAAAACAGTTTTTGACCACAACACTGTAGAAACACTTTAAAATGCCAAACCAAGTTTTTAAGAAGAATAATATAAAAATGTAAACTTAACACATTGAATTTATTAGAATATCATTGACAAATTACACAGTTTGGAATTTTATTAAGTTTAAAAGTTTTAAACAAAAGACTAAAACGAGAATTTGAAAAAAACAAAAAAAACACAGAATTTGAGAACTTGAATTGTCATCTTCACTTCTTCTTCTTTTTTGAAGTTGCAGATTTGCCGGAAGATTTTCTGGAAGATGGAGATTTTGGTTTCGATACCGTTGTCGAAGGTTTCATCTGAGGTTGGACTGGGATTGGGATTGCTTGAACCGATGCAGCTATTTCAGCGCTTGTTTTCATTTTCTTGATTTCGATTTGAATGTCTTCTTGCGCGATGTCGATTTGGTTGGATGTCAAAGATGACATCAGCGCTTCAGCGATTTTCACATCAACATCATATAATTTCTCCTGCTCCGAAAGTTGTTCGTCAAATTCTGATTCTTTTTCCGAAACTCGGATTTTCATCAGCTCTTCTTCCTTTTGGATGATGGCGAATTTTCGCTCCTCTTCAATTTTGATATCCTGCAAGCGAATCTTGTATTCCCACGTTTCTAAAGTCTCGCTTGTTGACAAATCCATGCAAGTTGGCGGCGTTTCAACCATTAATTGCATTTTACTTGTCTGTTCTTCACGGTTTTCGGCAAAAACGAACTGATACAAATGGTAATTGGCGAGTACAGTGTCAGTGAAGTATCTGATCAGTTTCTTTACGTTCTCAAGTCGAATGTAACCACTCATTGCGTAATCCAACGACATTGCATGCAAATTTGCGATCGATTTTACGATCGTTGCACCAGCACAAAGTTGCAAAAACCTGTCTGCGAACTTTAAGCTTTGCGTTACTTCGTTCCACCCCATTCCACGCTTTGTTGAAAATTGCAGAACGTCGTAAAAATAATCGACGAAGGCCCCCGCGCGTAGGTCTTCTGAGAAATCAGTCCCAAAAAGCCGCAAATGACGAGCTAAAATCTGCTGTCCGTGAATTTTAGACACATTTGCGATGTGTTTTACTTCATTTGGGGCTAAACTATCCATATTTTATTTTTTATTGCCAAAATAAACCATAAAACTAAATATTTTTACAAACCGATTTTATTCAAAAATTCCCCAACGCATCTTCGATACGAAAACCAAAACAATCGGTTGCTGCTTACATTATTTTGTCCCCGATAAAAATTAAATGAAAACATGTCTAAATATTAAATATCGAAAGGCATTTTAGCAAAAATAGATTAAAAAATAATTTAATATTTACAAAAAAAACAAAACAATTACTTAACCAGGTAATATTGTAGGTTGGATAAAAACTGTATTAAATATTTAAACAAATTAAATACAGTAAAATAGAATCGGTAACCAGACTGTGGGCACGAGAAAATATGATGCTTATGCACAAGATAAACTACGTGTTATAATACCACCTGTTTTTCCATCTCTTGGGACAAACATGTAAAACTAATATTATTATTTTATGTAAAATATATATTAATATAGTAAAATAAACAAAACTAACTATTGCTAGTTTCGTTAATTTACACAGGATTCATTTTAAGTATATACCCTCATTTACCAACAAATAAAAAAATCTTTTTTTCCATCGAACAAAAAAAGAAAAAAATGCGTCTCGGCCACTTTGTTGTCTCTATGCAACCGCTGTATTTATATGCACAGCATATTTGCCGTCACCAACAGATGTCATCAAAACATCTTCGATTTTTATTTATTGATCGTTTTTACTTCATATTTTTTATTGATTGTCTTGCTTGCATCAATGCAAGCGGTTATTATAGATGCAGATATTGAATTCTTTTTATTTACGTCGTCGAGTATTAACCTGTCGAAAGATGTTTTTTTTGTTCCTAGGATCTAGCTATCCTTTTTCATAAACTATTATAGGAATTAAAGTATTGTTAAAAATATTATAACTTATTTCAATTTAGATTAGCAGGTTTACCAGTTTCATTTATTGAAAGTTGCTGTGAATAAAACTGAAACTGGTACCGGTGAGTCAGCATTTAAAGAGAAGTTTTCGTTGGCCCTGAATATGGTGAGTAATGGATATATTATTAATTAATTTGTGGTAACCCAATAAAACTCTTATAAATTACTAAATTTTCTAATTTGAATTTTCTTATAGTTTTATCTAACAAAATGTGTCTAAATCTATCATGGTAAATTTATGCATAAATCGTTTTACTTTTTGCGATAAAATGTACCATATATACTCTCCGATATGTTGTGCCACCGTATAGATCGCACTATTAGTTTTGTGTTAAAAAGTTTAATTTAGAGTTAACTTGCACACCAAAAATGTAGAGATTTAATAAGCCCTTTCCCTAGCTTTTTTTGCATAGATAACCCCCCATTTTTTGTAGGGCATAAGATAATCAAAATATGTTTATCGACTCCTATGAGAGATAATAAATGCATGTATGCAAGCGTGACCATACATTTTTAATACGGTACTTGTAATAGCCGAAAAAGTATGCTTTACATTTAGCCAAACTGGTTGGGACAAAAACTGGCCGCTAGTTGTCAGTTGTTGGGCAGGGTGTTTTGTGGACATTGTTTTTATACAATGAATTAATGGTTAAAAAAAAATTTTTTAACATATTTATTTTTCCCACGATATTAGATATTCATCAACTAGATGAAATATTAGCAGGAAAGGATCAGCAAAAGACATAAATGATTGAGTTAGCTGTTTCTGAAGCCATAAGCAATGCTTTTATATACACACACACATTGCAATAGCTGCAGGAACTCCAATGTCAAAATTAAAATATTCTGACCATGTCCCATGTTATAACATTCTTTGTTCTCCCGCACATAGACTTTATTACTTTTACCCAGTAATTCACTAATTGAACTATAAGCAATGATTAACTGATTCTTTGTTTGATTTAAATTACCTATTGGTATTCATCTAGTTTAAAACAAACTTAGCTTGTGGGAATCTTATGACACCGTGGCCGACAGTATAGTTGTTAATATGCGTTTTATTAAATTGCTACATATAATGTACAAATACTGTACTTCAAATATTGTATCAACACGTTGTTTTGAGAAAAAAGAAGGTTTTGGTTTAAAGCGTTACTAAATGTGGGACTAACTACAAACGCCCTAATTAGAATCGTGAATAATTTAAAACTTTTAGTCTTTGTTTATAGCAACTGCAATACATATGTTGCTACTTGTGTGTGCGAGCCACCTGATGCCTGTTTAGACAGGTGGTGTGCATGCCAAGCTAGCAATATGTTAGCTGTTTCCTATTACAATGATCATAACTCCCAATATAAGGGACTGGTGGTTTCCTTATCATGAAATAGAATGTTTATTCATGTATGTAAATGGAAAACGCTATAGATGTTAACATATGTGCAACCTCACCCACACTGCTGGGTTGCATGATCTATTGTGTGTGGTAATCATAGAAAAAAAATATGATTGCGAACTTGCTTCAATTTGGTATAACCCATTTCATACTTGAATTAGCTGTTTGGTATTGCAATGAAAGAGACTTTGAAGATAAAGAACTGGTGGTGTGCTTATTATGTATGATATGTGTTCAATGATTCAGACTCTACACATGCATTACAAAACAGGCATCCTTGCTCTGTGCTCTATGTGCTAAAACTGAACATTTCTGATGTAACTTAAATCGTTCACTCAAGCCAATGTTAATAAACTCCATCTCTAACAGGGTCTGTTAAAGTTGCTCCGAAAATTGAAGTCCGACTCCCAAAAAGAACTCCGGATTCTTCTGCTGGGATTGGACAACGCAGGAAAAACGACGATTTTAAAGAAACTCGCATCAGAAGATATTAACCATATCACCCCAACCCAGGTAAGTTGTGTCAGGATTACAGTTTCGAGTTTACAATGGGAAACTGGAAATTCACCATTCCAACCTACGTATTGTAACACCATGATCACACTTTTTGCACTCCTGCCAAAACAATGTGTTTATGCTTAACAGTAGAACCAATTTCAGAGAAAATATGTTTTGAAACAAAGTTTCAGTAATAAAGACCTGAAAAATGTGCAGTAAATTTAAACAACCCACCTTTGAATAAAAGCCTTGAATACAATTGAAAACCAATTCCTAAATCTTTGTCCATCTATTTATAAATGCATAATATTTTTCCATCCATCCAGGGGTTTAATATCAAGAGTGTCCACACGCAAGGATTCAAGCTTAACGTGTGGGACATCGGTGGTCAAAGAAGGATTCGGCCGTACTGGAGAAATTACTTCGAGAACACGGATATCCTTATCTACGTGGTGGACAGTACGGATCGGAAGCGATTTGATGAGACGGGAAATGTAAGTGACTGTCTTAATTGTTTATAGCATTAGTGTACAGCAACTACTGCTTGGCTGCCTTGTTTGATTATTTCCACTGTCAAGTACAGTCACTTGACTGTGGGCACAAGGTAAATATAATAGGAGCCCACCGTCGGGTTACCGAAGCTATTGCAGTGTGTTGTATAATTTTGACATTCCTTTGATTTGGTAGAACACATTAATCCGCTGGGTTCAGGGTTCAAGCAATGTTCGTTAAGTGCCTTGCCCAAGGACACAACCGACTAGCTACCGCGACCATTTACGTACCTGCAACCTTTCGGCTGAAAGGCGCCGCACTAAACCACCAGACTAATCGGTCAATATATAATGTGTTTCTTTGCACCTTAGTCCAGGACTCAGCCGAAGACAGTGTATGTTAGATATGCTTTAAGTCACCAATACGTGGGAGCGATGCAAATTAACTTGATTAACCCTGAATTAAAACGCATAACCAGCTCTGTGTGTTAAAGAATCGAGTTTAAATGTTTTGCAAACATGTCAGGAGTTGCAAGAGCTCATAGACGAGGAGAAGTTATGCCGGGGTTCCCCTGCTGGTATTCGCAAACAAGCAAGATTTGATGACGGCCGCCAAAGCCTCCGAGATCGCCGAGGGCTTACAGTTGCAAGAAATGAAGGGACGAACATGGCAGATACAAGCCTGTTCCGCTCTTACCGGGGAGGGTGTACAAGTAAGCGGAATGCTAGGTTTTCTATTCACTTCTCGTTTTTATATGGGGGGGTGGGATGAAAGTAAATGGAATGCTAGATTATGTATTTATTACTTTTTTGGGAATGTGCAAGTAAGCGGAATGCTAGATTTTGTGGCTGATTATCGAAGGAGAGTGTTTAAGTGAATGGATCGCAAGGTTTTGTATTTGATGCTCCATTTTTGTGGGGGATTTGTGTAGGGAAGACTAATGCTAGGATTTTAAAACTTATGCTTGTAGGGAAGTTGTGTAAATAAATGAAATGTGAGGTGTTTTTAGGGAGGTTGTGTAAGTAAACGGAATGGCAGATTACCTCACGCCCACCGTCAGATTACTTTGCTGTTGCACTGTGTCATGTATGATTGAAATGTTTCTTTAATTAAGTAGAACCCATTAATTTAATCCACTGGGTTTTTCTACTAAGTAACTTTTCCAAGGTGACAACTCACTAGCTAGCAAAAAGTTTTGAACCTACAACAAATAAGTTTAAAACAATGTCTTAAAAGCGCATATTTAAGCTACATTTTTACAAATCAAAACTGATTATAATTCAAATTTCTGTATTGCTTTAAATATAAAATAATTGTTTGCAAATTTAAAATAAAATTTACATAGTCTGCAGTGCACTGCCCAATATTTATTTGAACTTTCTTTTTATTTAAAAATTGAGCTTAAATGGCCATGTCTATTTCTATGTAATATTGTATAATTTTAACATTACACGAACTTACCACTGCTGTGTTTTTTTCTGTTTCTTTAAAATGATAAAATGAAAAAAACCTTAAAAAAAATTTCTGTTAAAATAACAAAAATTTCTTTCACAGGATGGCATGGAATGGGTGATGAAAACTGTTTCGAAAACCAAGAAGAAATGAAAAGTTCTTGTTTTGTTGTCTACTTTGCCTGAAAGGGTCGGCCACATGCCCACTGCGACACTTAATTCATATCCCAATGTTTTCATATAAATGTTATTATGCACTGTGTTGTAATACAGTGGCCAAGGTCATGCGAGTGTTTTTATTGGAAGGTGTCGAAAAAAAACACCCGCTTAGTGGAGTTTTTTTCAGTGGGTGAGACAACATGGCGTTATAGCACTATTTATTATCCTACGTGTTAATTGTGGTTTCCGGAACTATTGCAGTGTGTTGTGTATTGGTATAGGATATTCATGTTTATCCCCGTGAATGGGAAAACCAAGGGGGTTAACACACTGGCAATCGTCAGATCACCTCGCATCAACTGTCAGGTTCCTGGAGATATTGCAGTGTGTTGTTAGTGATCCACGCGTTTCTTTAATTTAGCAGAACCCATTAATCTGCTAAGTTGAGGCAATGGCCGTTAACTGTTGTAAGTAAAGAAAAAAAATTAAAACAACTTGTTTTTTGGCAAGCTAGTCAAGAATAAAATAATTTTGGCCTCTGATTTAAAAAGTGTGCTCACCCCTAAGCTATACTATTAACTAGAATGTAATGAAAAAACTTAAAACTCGTTTTAAATTTTAAGTGAATAGTTTGTTTCCAAAGTCTAATATAGAATTTATTGGTTCTGTCTACTTCAAAATGGTAAGTTTAACTGTAACTTCATAAAAGCACACCACACAGTATGTAAAGTGTATATTTAAAGGTCTACTTTGACAAATTACAAATACATATCCTACAAAGTATGTACTGGATATAAAACGTGTATAGTACTAAGTGCGATGAAAACTCTTGTAATACAAAAACTGCATTGAAAACAACACCATAAAAATCGCGCTCACCATAAAAAAACCTCTAATTTTACGCAAAACTCGTGTAATGTCATGGGGTAGAGAAAAAATCGGCCAAGTTTAACATGTTTTAAGGCTGAATGTTATATTTTTTTCATAGTTATGCATGCTCTTTTCTCCGCCATAAAAAAGAAATTAATGGTATAACACTTTAAAAACCGCCAAAAATATATCCTTAAATTCCCAGGTATTATTCACTATCTCCTGTTTAACAGCTGGTGTGTTTAATTGGATCATAAAATGAGTTATTACTTTTTTCTTATGCCAATATCGATCTATGTGAGATTATAAACCAACAGTCACAAAAGCACCATTTACATGGGATCAAAACGTTGTTCGAAATACTCATATCAAAACACAAACTCCAAGTGAAAATTAAAATAGGGCTCAAACTATTTACCAAAACAATTTTGTTGTTAATGCAGTTTATATGATATATTTATCTTTGTCGCAAAATTTCTAACCTACTCTGCAGGAGTTTTTTGGTTATCCAGCATTGTTAAGTTTAATATTACCAAAAAATCACCGAATTATCTGTCCAATAAGCAGCATTAGATACAGCATAAATTACATAAGCGACATAATTTAAGTCCCTTGTACAAAGCAAGCTATGTTTGCAAATGTTCAGGAAAATTTAATTTTTGAAACCCTATTTTTCGTTTATAAAAAAATTATGGGTATTTTCATCTGACTGGAAAGGCACAAATAGAATATTTGTTTTTGTAAATATTTTAAATTAGGAATTTTAAATGCTTTCTACAGAGATTTTATATATTTAAATATGGAATCTATAAATGACATGACAATTAACAAATTAGGAATACAAGTATAGCCCCAAATTATTTTTTGCGAGTTTAGTGTTATTTTAAATCCAATATAAAGTATTGCCCCCAAAAAACTTTATTCTAGCTTGTGCAAGTCTTAATAAAAATAAGAGATTTTTTAGTTATCAGAATCCCAGAAAACATATGCTGCTGTTAGTACCGCCAATAAGACTGGTGAATTTAAGAGTTTTCAATATTGATGAGTCGGTAAACTGATACCCCTGATATAGTTGTGTAACAAGTGGTACCTTTTAAAAGCAAAAATTTTAGGTGGATGCGCTTAAAAATGACTTCATATTCGCCCTATGCTAGCAATGTTGTCATTCTTAGAAATGTTTTTTTTAACATAAAGAGTTTTCGGCATTATGGTTGAAAATGTTTGGTATTTAAGTTCGTTAAGGCCATAAAGAGGGTCAGGAAATAAAATACTTCATGCAATGTGCAAAATAAATCGTTCGGTTAATTAGATCGAACTTTAAATCAATCTCCTTCTTTGAAGAAGGAAATTCCGTATTTAATCTCTACGTACACACAAGGACCCTAAATTGTAGTTAAAACCTAGAATTACACGGACGATGCCAATTACGGCAACGTAACTTCTGGCTTGGGCAAGCTATATAGATACACGGCTGTTATGACCAAACTCGCTCCCAGTATAAACATCATACTAATGTGGAAGCCAAGAAAAAAAGTCGCGAAAATCGTCGAAACTACAATTGAAATTGACGTCGCGAAACCTTTCAAAATATTGTCAGCGTATTTGATGACGACCGCCACCAGCAACCCCCCGAAGGCTTGGTTGCAGATGATGAAGATTACAACCGGGTTGAAGCCGAAGAAGAAGCCTTTTTCAGCCACCGCGGCTCCGTCTTTGGTCCAAACTCCGATTATTCCTGAGGATTGATTGTTAGAGTGTTGTTTTGCGTTTTAAGTTCTAAGTGAGTAAAGGGTTGAACTTTTCAGTTCACCATTTGTGTCAAGATTGGTGATTTTTATCTAAAAATAATTTGTCACAAGATTCTTCATGCTCGCAAATTAGTTTTCAGTCACTTGTGCCAACTAGACCTGCCAACTTATTTCATATTATTATTCATTTGAATCCAGATTTTCCCATAAAAAATCAGCAATTATCTGATCCGGTGTGATTAAGACCTTAGAACTCAGGCAGTGTACAGATTCGTTGTTTATAAAGCTTAATTCGTATTTAAAATATTTTTTTAACGCCAAGTTTTGAACTTATGATGGGCTCTTTGGTAAGACGATTTTTATATATGGAGTCGGTATATGTATCCGTTATTATTCGGCCACACAACCGCACATGCTGTGGTTAAAATACTTCACGATAAAATCACAATGGTGAGTTTTAATATTTTAAATGGAATCTAGTTCAAATCAATGGTGCTATTTTATCTCCAACATTATGCATAAATTATGTGAGATGAGAGTAGTATTTGCCTACTAACATGGGACCGTGGGGACGCAATACAACTTTTAACAGAAAGGGGGGAATCGACCCGGGTTGTTAATCCCAAATTAAGTTGTCATAACCACAAACTGACCAGTATTGAACCTCAAACTTACTGGGAATAACCCTTAACTGTAATGATCGCAAAATAACCTGTGATAACCTCAACTGACCTAATATTACCTTAAACTGACCTGTGCTTACTTATCCAAAACTGACCAATGATAACCCCAGACTAACTGGGAATAACTGTTAAGTTTAACTGACCAATAAAGATGACAAAATTAACTGTGATAACCCCAAACTGACCAGTGATAACCACAAACTAACCTGTGATGACCCCAAACTAACCTGTGATGACCCCAAACTAACCTGTGATGACCCCAAACTGACCTGTGATAACCCCAAACTGACCTGTGATGATCCCAAATAATCCAAGTTGGACGTTTCTCATCCAAACTGACGCTTTGGTTCCTTTCAGGATCTTCTCAAAATAAACACCGGCAAACCCGGACGACAAGCAGGACACGATCACTGCTCCCAGACCCAGCAGAGCATTGTGCTGCCCACTTGTGGATTTGCTGCTCGACGACTGAACTTCAACCTAAAATATTGAGGTTTAGAAAAATTTATTATTTGAAAAAAAAAAACTGAAAAATAAAAAGACAAAAACAGCGTAATTTGGACTAAAAAAGTCAAAAACATCATTGGGAGCTGCACAAGGCACTGCAGTAAATTTATTGTCTAGTGGCATTGGCACTGCATTGAGAACATGTGGTGTATACAAGTTGGTGAAAACTGTGGTGTATACAAGTTGGTGAAAACTGTGGTGTATACAAGTTGGTGAAAACTGTGGTGTATACAAGTTGGTGAAAGTGTGGTGTATACAAGTTGGTGAAAGTGTAAGTATCAATTAAAATATGCAACTTGAAGTTCATGAGTCGAGACTATAAATATGTTAAGACATGCTTTAGCAAATAGTTTAGCAATGCTATGACAGTCATTTTTCGTTGTTTTCTTGTTTTTCAACAAAGATAAAGAGAGTTTTATTTGTATCAGAAACAATAAACAAACATTTCAGTAATGCTCTTTAACGACGTAGAGAACAAAGCACTGTTCGAAGAACATGGCAATCAAGTAATGACTTCCCGTTTTCTCTGCATTATGAAAACAAACATAGGATTTCCTTGGTCACATACCCTTAGACTGTTATTAATGGGAATAAGGAGCCTTCGCAGGATACACACCCACTTTGCATGCATACGAAGGTGTTTGTTTATTTATAAAATGATGTGTGGCTTTACCAATTAAAAAAGCTGGCATGCAACTTTACCAATGAAAAAAGTTCCTTTGTGGTATTCCCAGGTAAATATTTCTTGATTTTTAGTGTGTAACTGACAAAAAAATCGGTTAACCAGTTGATTGTTAACCAATGCACAGCCCCAACAATATTTGAATCGTATCCCTAACATCATTAGAAACAGATCCTACCTGTACAATGGCGACTCCCGCAAAGAGCAAGACCATTGAACCCCATTGTAGTTTGGACAACGACCTTCCCAGCAAGAATACAGAGAACATGGCGGTTGTTAGGATCTTCAATTGATACGACACCTGATATGATGTATAGTTGTTAATATGTTATTTTGCCAAGTATAGTCGAATCTTGTTACTATACCACTTGATAGTATGGTATACTGCAGTCCAGGGGTCTGCGGCCCTACATTTATCCTATGCGTCTTTTATTAATTTTATTGCTATTGAAGCAAGCGCTTCATAGGTTTAATACCCATGCATAATTGAAACAAACAGAAGAACACTTCTGCCTTTATCTCACACAGTGTTGTTTCTTTAATTGCGAAAATATGATTAGTTTTTTTGGCTTCCAGTGAATTTTATTTTGTGGGATATCGGTTAAATATGCTCTTAAGTGTAAACAGTTGCCGAAAGCTGCAGTTTAGTTTTACAAACTCTCATCACTATGCTTTTTTACCTTAGTCACGACAGGTCACATTGTAACGAGATTTGAATGTTTAGAAAAGTATCATGTTACACATGTTAGTGCGGCTATATTGGATCTGATTGATTTCAAGTTTAAATACGTTTTTAAGCAAGACTGAAGTTTATAACACCCCAAATTTAACTTATAAGCTTGTGAAATTATGGTTCTAAATCAGACAAAAAACACCTAAAGGTAAGGTTTCAGTAAATAGATGAAACATTAAAAAAGTGTTTGTCTATAGGAAAGGATTTGTTTGATGGTTTGATAAAATGAAATGGTTGGCATAAAAGGCAATGGTATCGCCTATCCTTCAGTTTACTTTTTATGATAATGCTATAGCAATAATCTTGTTATGTTTAATCATGTGGTAAAATGTATGACATTTATATTTGATTTTTAGGTTAAATTCTTAATAAGGATGCCAGGTATGCAAAAGTTAAACATATCAGTAAAATATGCATGTTGTTATGATTGAAGTGTTTGATTGAAATTATAAACAACAAGTCATTTTATGTAAATTTAGTTCACATTATGGACCAGTGGTGCAATTTGGAAGGCAAGAGTCCGCTCCAACTTAAACACTTACGAAAAATTTAGTTTCAAGGTGTAAATATCAGAAAAGTCAACTGGGTTGTATTTAGAAAACCAGCATTTTAAACCGGTATTATAAGATTATCCTTTTCAACAAAACCATTTGTCTAAATACAAAATGGAGTTTAAAAAGATAGGCTTTCTTATATTCTTTAGACTTTGTTTTGTAGTGTTTTTAGGAAATTGTATCATCTACAACCTACCTATGTTGGTGTATGATTTCATTGCTTTTAATCAGTAATTTTAAAAATTGGAAAATTTTTAAGGAGCTTAAGTCGAATTATTAATTGATCGAATCCAGTTTGGCCTTGGGCACACCACTTGGTAAAGTGGACTTACAGAAAAAGAAAACACAGTAATCCAGAAAAATAGTATGGCATTTACGTTGATGTTACCACTTGTTTAATTTTACATTGCAAAAAACTAAATAAAACGCATTTTGTGGTGAGCACAAGATTTTCTGAATCTAATGACCATGTGAACTTTTACGAAGTGTTGTCACATCCATGGAAATAAACACAAGTATCTTATCTTATTTACGATAGGATAAATAGTTTCTTCAATTTAGTATTCATGTTTATTCCCCTAAATAAAAAACGCAAGGGGCATTTCAACATGGGTAAAAATAAAATAACCTCGCACTCACAGTCGTGTTATCGCAGCTATTGTAAGGTGTTGCGTATGATAAATGTTTCTTCAATCTGGAAGATCCCATTAATTTACTGGGTCCCCATTAATTTACAGGCAATATCCATTACTTGTCTTGTTTGTCCAGGGATACAACCGACTAATAAGAGGTCAGTTTCATACCTGTAGCCCACAAGGCTAAAAGGCCAAGCAAATCTGTCGGATGAAGTAAATGACTATCTGTACCGGTACCTGGAATGTAGCAGCGGGCAAGTTGGACACAGCAACATAGAGAAGATTGTTCTGAATCATGTAGATAATGGCTGGTATGAATATCTTCATTGTGTCCAAGGGTTGCTGGATGGTGCTTTGGTGGAGGTGAGACAACCATTCTTTCACATTGCCTGTATGAAAAGGTAATTTCTGCGTGACATGGAGGTGTACATTTCATTAGAATTAACTCGCAATTTACTAAGTCATCCTGCACAAAAGCAATATTAAACTTTGGTAAACTTTTTATGGTACATTTTAAAGGTTGAGTTTGAGAAAAATGGCAAGTTAGACCAATGACAATACTGTATAACAGTTGGTTTATTCTATGTTCCAATTTATAAATTAACGATAATAATGATTGATAAATACTTCTTAACATAATTGGTTTGATCGATTTTTTACAGAAAAACTATTTTTAGAAGATGGTCTTTATACCTTAATAATAAAAAGCAAAAAAATTGTCACCTTTTCTCTCTACGAGCAGAATTAAAAGACAGGTTGTCAGTTTCAGTGACTCAGCTGCCACTACAGCAACCGTCGCAAAAAATTGATCACCCCCTCTATTTCTTGCATACTTCATACTAAGAATCAGCGTTGCATTTTGAATGATAAGGAACACCAAAGAGATGTACTTCATATTCGACGGAGCTGAAAAGAAGTTGGTTATGCGTCACCTGATGCCCACAGTCGAGTTATAAGCGCTGTTATACTTGAGATCGTATTGATTCTAAGCTTATCTCTGGTGTAAGGACCGTTACATTTGCTAAAAATAGAATCACTCAATTTTCAATGCATCTTTTTTTTGTGGAAACTGATTATCAGTGTATTGATTTGGTCATAAGCATTCGGATTCTACCGACTTTTTCCAGGACAACCATCTAACACTTAAAAACAGCAATCTACAACAATGCTTTGTGGAACACAATAGTTGACCTTGCTAGTTGCCTTTACTCAAGGAACAGTAAGTATAGTATTGGTGATATTCGTTACAGTTCTTAAACATATAAAAGTTATCCAGTCTGTTGTTGCAAGGGTGTTGTTTGATAGTTTAGATCATTTTTATGGTTGGGTCCCTTTATTTTGTACAGGTCCGCTAGGTCCAGTGCCCTGCCCTAAACACTAATCTCAATCTCAGAACTAACCCTAAACTAACTCTAGCAGACCTAGTGGACCTGTACAAAATAGAGGGACCGCATTTTTATTCCATGGATGGTAGACAAATAAGCGACAAAAGTGCACATCACAGTTTAAAAGCACAATATTCTTTTTGTTGATAATAAACTGCTGTTGGGCACTTAGCAGACTTTAACTGGACCCGATAGATTAATGGGTTTTACTTAATAGAAGAAAAGTCTTAACCATACCTTACGGCTTACACAACACATTGCAACAGCTCAGGTAACAGTGAGGTAATGCACAATCTGAAACGTACTTATGTGAGAACACTCGCTTACGTACTCATGAGATAACACACCTTGCATTTTCCCATTCATGGGGATAAACATAAAAATCCTGTACTAGAATGTGCTGTTGCTTAATTATACTCGTGATAAGACATAAAATCTTAGTTTATTGTACCTTGCATGTTGCTTGGTTTATTAATGTCCGTACTCATTTTGAATACTCCCAAATGGCTTTAGCGTTTTCCAATTTAAAATTGTAAGGAATTTGGTTAACAATTATAAACAAATCAAGTCATTTCTGTCGCCGGCAGCTTTGGAAATTGTATACGCAGACCTTTCATAGAAATCTTATGAGTTTTTTGTTTATTTCGGGAGGGGTGCGGGGGTGTGATTTACTTCAATTATAGGTACAAACAGATTTACTTTACGAAACTCTTCAATAAAATTTTAACCGGTTACCTCGTACATTGCTTGACGCCGTATTGGACACTTGTAAAACTCAAGAGCATTACTTTAGATACAAGCTTAAACCTCAATTTTCCTGCCCAAAACAGTAAAATCAACCCAAAAACAACTGTGCCTGCATCTGTGGTAAACCTCCAAATTATTTTATATTTGCATTTCTCGTTTTCAAAAGTCTGGCCTGGTATTATCACCATTGACTTTGGTTTATCATTGCATTTGTTTTCAACGAATACGGAAAGATATTTTTTTTCGTTCGGCACCGTTTTATACTTTTGTCTTTTAGTAGTTTTGCCAGGGCTTATCATCATCGTTCTATTTTATGTTCTGATTTTATTGGAAAAAGAATAGATAATTACATACTAAGGTAGTTTTTGAACTGTAGTCGACAACTCTTTTATATATCCCTTGCTCAACACCCGTAAAATTAGTTTGGAACCCAATACAAGATAACTTGTCAATTTATGCCGCTCGCAACAGAGACAGCGTAATATTTTGACATCAAGCTCTAAATGGACAGATACCTCGGAGAAATTGGTAACAAAGCATTATTTTGACCAAGGAGACTTGTTTGCACTTCTGGAAGGACTATTGCTTATCTTTTCTGTAAAACTCCAGTGCTTTTTTAACGACCCGAGTTTCGAACCGATGAATAATACCGCTTTAAGTAGAAATTGGAATATAAATCGGTCGTGTTAACCACTCAGCCACATTTAATTTTTTTCCGACTCAGTTTTGGTAATGTTCGTCACACTAATGTTGGTCACTAAGCTCGTTTTTGTTTAGAAGTCTGTATATGTATCGGTCGCGTTAACCATTCGGCAAACGACCATATACTAGGTTCGTCACTAGGACCTTTTTTTACTTTTGGTAATTGTATCGGCGTTAACCATTTGGCCACACTTTTGCTTCTGTGTTACTCCAACAGCAATACGCTCCTAGTGGCCACGGTCGCCGGCTCAAATCATGGCCCTCGGCTTTGTTTCGAACCTGCAACCTTTCGGGTGAAATGCGCCGCACTAAACCACCAGACTAACCGGATGGTATGATAGGATAGGATATTCATCTTTATCCCCGTGAATGGGAAAACCAATAAGGGGGTTAACACACGGGCAATCGTCAGATCACCTCGCGCCCGTCGTCGGGTTACCGGAGCTATTGCAGTGTGTTGTATATGATAGACACGTTCCTTTTAATTTAGTACAACCCAATAATCCGCTGGGTTCAGGCAATGTCCGTAAAGTGCCGTGCCCAAGGACACAACCTACTAGCTAACGACCAGTTTCGTACCTGCAACCTTTCGATTGAAAGGCGACGCACTTAACCGTTAGACCAACGGGCCGGACCACAAAAGACGAAGCAGACTCACCAATTCAAACATTCACTTCTCTTGCAACGGTCAGTGAAATACTACAATCGCTACATTGTAAACAAATAAATTAAAATCGTAATGTCAAAGGGTACTTAATCGAGATGCTGGTCAGAACCGGGTGAGCGAACTTAAAATGAGAACAATAGATGTATTTTTAAAACGAAAAGACATCTAAATGTTCAAAGAGATTAAATCCAAACAGCATTGTAGTTTAGGATAGAAGGAATATAAGGAAACATAACTGGTGTGGGGAATACATTCAAATGACAGGCCACAGGAAATCAGTAAGAGCATGCGATCTGTTCAGTTTTCAACATTAACACGTTGTCACTCAACGAACTGAATTAAAATGCTTTATTTTATTTCTGGATTTTTTTTAGATTACGTTGTTTTGAACGTCAAATTTATGGAGGTCTTGCAGTGTGTAGTATATAGGCGTTTCTACTGTTTAAGTTACATGTATTCTTAGGGTTAAGGGCACTCGCGCTAAGGAACTTGTCCGACCGGTTAGTCTGGCGGTTTAGTGCAAAGCCTTTTTACTGAAAGGTTTCAGATTCTGAACTGGTCGCTATAGCTAGTCGGTTGTGTCCTTAGGTAGCCTAAGTCACCTAACGGAAAATGGCTAAACCCAGCGGATTATTGAGTTCTACAAAATTGGAGGAACGTGTGAATCATACACAACCCACTACAATAGCTCTGGTAACACGACATTGGGCGCGAGGTGACCTGACGATTTCCCGTGTTTTAATAACCGTTTAAATAAATTAAGTGTTTTAATAAAGTTTTAATAAGAATTTAGAAATTCTGCAGTACATTTCTTTTTTACAAAGTCGGGTAAAGATAGAAAGATATCGGCCAAGGGTAAAAAATATGATACTAGTTTTGTATGTGAAGCTACGCACAACACGCAAATTCGTTGTCAGGTACATGACAATGGGGTGGTATCTGTTGGCTCATAGGCAGCGGGCAGTGGTGTGGCCGACCGGTCATTTCCTACCAAAAGGGCTGTCACTTAAAATCCTGCCACATAAAGTCTTAGAATTTTACACAATTTAACAATAAAGCCAGGATCTGTAAACTGAAATTTTAGGCTATTGCAGTTTGTTTATAGTATATGATAGGGACGCTTCTTCAATATGGTAGAACATATCATTTCATTAGATTCAGGCAAAGTCCGTTAAGTGTAATGCCCAAGAACACAACTGACTAGCGACTAGTTTTGAATCAATAACTCTTCGGCTGAAAGGCGATGCGCTAACCCATCAAGCTAATCGCCGGCAGTTGATCAGAGTAGAAACCACACCCATTAATATTCAAGAACAGAGTTCGGCTGAGTTTTGCTAATCGACCATATCCGTTATTCCGCCCGAGCTTGTTTGTACTGTTTAACTGAAAAAAACGAAGGGAGCGCACGAAATCTAACTGACAAAACAGTGGGTAATTCAACACTCTTTGTAAACGGTCGTGACTGACTAAGGGAGATACTAGACTTTCGAGACTTGTGTTATTCTGTATTTGCAGGAATATGGATTGGAATATAGTGACTGTTGCTTTGCTTACAGTGGGTGTGATAGCCAGTATTTTTCACGGAGAACCTGTGTCCCTATTCACAGTTGTCAGTAAGTATATTGAATGTTGTTTTTGTTTTGTTTATGCAATTTTAGACTATTTATTTAGATATTTGTTGTAACTGCACAATAAACGGGCTTTGTGTCAGAATTTAAGTTGCCGGTTAGATCGTTGGTAAAGTGTAAGACCATTCTTCGAATGGTTACAGGATCGAATACAGCCATAGACTAGTCCAGTGGTCGGCAACCTGCGGCTCTTTTATCTTTCTGATGCGGCTCAAACGGAAGAATACTCGCGACTCGCGTCTTTATGTCACACAGTGTTGTTTTCCTTTTATTGCCAACATATAAAAGTTTTTATTTTTGTGCTTCCAGTGAGTTTTTTTTTGGAATGTCGGTTTAAATGGCTCTTTCAGTGCAAAAGGTTGCCGACCGCTGGAATATCTTAAGACGTGGTATTACGAAAGTTTTAATTGAACCTTGTGAATTATGGAGTTGAAAATATATATATGGCAATGCCTCCAACAAGTTTATCCACACTGTCTCTAACAACTACATATGCAATGTCCAAACAACCAATATGTACAATCTTAATAAAACACAGCATCACTATATAGCTCTGTCAAACCGCCCCACGGCTCGATGATAAAAAACAGCCCTTAGTTATCGAAACCACGGAGAAAATGCGTATTCTGTCACATCCTGTATACAAACCATTCGTGGGGTTAAAACCAGACCTGATGCAATATATATTTGGCAGTTTTCCTGATTAACATGATGATTTTGGGAAATTACAGCGGTTTGTTACTAACAGTAACTAACCGCGCTGTTGTGCTTTATAGAAGCAGTTCTCATTATAGGTCCGCTATTTTAAAATACATAAAATTTAAAACAATGGTTGAAAATAAGATTTGCAACATTTACATTAAATGATTAATAAAGCGCAACACAGATCCCCAGTTGTAAAGATTCACAAACCGGAATTTGACCGCACGTTCGTAATGCAGAATTCACGAAATTCGTGACTATGTGGAAAAACGCTGCATTTGTCATTACGTGTTGGTTTTTTTCACTAACCTCCACATTTTTATTTATTTTGGTAGTATTTTAAGAGCCATTCTTGAAAGTTATATAAGTTTATCTACGTACAATATAAGCTGCAACAACTCGACTATAAGCATGAGGTGAAGTATTGTCCATCTGAGAAAACCATATTGTTCAAATTTAACATAATGTAATGGGTGGGAAAAATTCAAAGCCATTTAATTTTATTTTGGTTGGTGGGAAATTCATAGTTTTATTGTCACATAATACAAATCCATAACCGTCCCGTTGTCCAAACTATAATAGTAAGTTGTATTCAATACATAGACTATTTTGAAATTCTTCCAACATCCATTTGGTTTTAAGCAACGTCCACTAAGTACTAAGCCCACAGCACACACAAACGACTATCAAGTCATTGGTTTTGAATACGCACTTCTACGGCTACTGGAACTACTCTTTTTCCCTTTCTTCTATGCGTGCAGAAAATAGAACCTTGGTTGTACCATTGAAGAAATCGCAGTTATGTTGGGATTTGAACTGCTATTACCATGTGTATAGCAACCATAGAGTGAATTGCATTGGTAAAAATCATAACACATATTCATAACAAATTTATCCACCAGATACATTCAACTGCACCAACACTCAAGCTGCTGAACGGATCAAATTCTCATCACCATGTGGCGCTATATCCTCTCCTTGTTATCCCCAGCCAATCTCAGGTCTGCGAGGGGGCGTTAAAAGTTGGGAGGTGCAATCGGGGACGAAAAATCGTCCCGTGGCAGGTAAACGAATTTTGTATGGCGTCATAAATTTATCTATTAAATGGCGAAAATGTTGCGGCTTCACGTGTTATCCCTACAACTAGCCGCTCTGAGTACGAACCTGTGGCCTAATGGTTAACGCGACCGATACATATTTCGACTCTCATAAAAAACGTCCAAGTGACGAGCTCATTATGGGTTCAAAACTTGGCTCGAAAAAAACTATAGCCGCTCTAAAGATTCTAGATGTTATTTACGCGCTGCAGTGTTTTTGTCTATAATCGCGCATTAATGCATCGGTAAGGTTTAGTATAAGAATCATTTAATTTTGCACAGGCAGTCTTTGCATAGTAGAAGTGGTTGTTACACTATCCTTCGCGAACGCGTTTTACTAGCGCAAGACTTCTGCTGGTTTAACATGATGTTATAAATTGATGTGTCAATTGTATCCTGGCGATTGAAGCCTTGATGAATGTAAGCACGGTTGGTTGTAGTTGGATAATTTGTGATGCTGGAGGGAAATTCGCATATTCTTCGATCATTCATTTTTACCCGTAGTTCCTACGACTGACGAGTTGTTGGCGAGATGTTGTGAATACAAGTGACACTGTTTTGGTTTGTGTTTAATCAATCAATTTCGATGACATTAGATTTTCTTGGGTGGAAGGGGGTATGTATACATAGGTTATACACAAATACAGCTTTTATACTATATCTTGTATACATGATTCGGCGCTAATAACGAAAATGTTGTTACGCTGACTATTTTTTTAAGTTTTGAACCCATATTGGGCTCGTCACCGTTTGTATCCTGGCGATTGAAGCCTTGATGGATTTGGAAATTCGCATTGCATCGATCATTCATTTTTACTCGTCGTTCCTACGACTGCCGAGTTGACTAGTTGTTGTGATTACAAGTAACACTTCTTTGGCTTTTGTTTAACCAATCAATTTTGATGACATTAGATTTTCTTGAGTGGAAGGGGGTGTGTGTAGGTTATTCACTAAGACAGTTTTTATACCATATCTTGTACACGATTCGGTCGTGCTAATAACACGACTGTTGTTTCGGTGACTCTTTTTACCGGTCTAAGTTTCGAACCCATATAGGGCTCGTCGCCGTTTTTGTAGACATAGAAATCGGTTTATAAAATGTTCTCGCTAAACATACGGCAAAAATGACCGCTCTATTTCAGTAGCATCACCATAAGACTTGGCAATTTTTCACCATAAGACTTGGCAAGAGATTAAAGTGGACAAATTTAAAGCTACTGTCGCATTTCTGTTATTCTGCTTGCAGTAGCGCATGCAAATTTTAATTTTACACGTCAATCGTTCTATTATTAACCGTGATAAAGCAATGATGTAAAATATCCTACCAAGAATTTTAATGCGTGTGTGGGAGCGTTATAAGGCACTGATAAAAATAACCCACCATGATTTTTATTGAGTGTTTGTATAAGAGGAAAATGTGTTTGCATATCCCAGGTATCGGCAACTCCATGTACTGGTGGCAAACGTAGCTATTGAAATTTTTTTATGACACGCCATGTGATTTACCGCGCACGTATACCATCAACAGTCTTAATTACTTCTATTCATATATTGTCCCGAGTTACCCTTTCAACCGAAAGGTTGCACATTCAAAGCTGGTCGCTAGCTAGTCGGTTGTGTCCTTTGGCAAGGCACTTAACGCCTAACCCTAGTGGAATAATGGGTTCTACTTAATTAAAGGAACATCATGTCTATATCATACACAACACACTGCAGTAGTCCCGATAACCCGACGATGGGCGCGAGGTGATCTGATGATTGCCCGTGTGGTAATTGCCTTGGATTTTTTATTCACGATGATTAAATATTGCCGTCCACGTATACATTAATAAATGTTAATTAATTAATGCTCAAAATAAATGGACATTCATTCCAGGTTACCGCATTACAATGCACGATTTCCATATCGACGATGATGCGATTCTAAGCATTGGAAAATCCGCCAAAACAAGTGACAATGGTATCTTAAAGGTTTCTGGGTGAGGTTTAAAAGCATAAATGGTTCCAACACTCTTTCGGGTATTTAATCTCTGGGTGGTTCTATATTAAAATCCCCAATTTTTCAAGTTTGATTTGGATTCTAAACCAGTCCAAAAACCAGGTTCCGTAGTAACCATGTCCGACCCCCTTACTATTGGTCTGAATTCAAAATCATAATCCTTGGCACGTGCTTTAAAATGTTTTAATTTTTTTACACCAAACATTCTTGCAGAGAAATCACAATGAAAAGCGACCGAACATCCGAAAACGGAATTATCGTAACCAAAAAAGGGAAAGGAAAAGTAACGAAATTACTCGGAGACACATTTGACGTCGATTTCCCCGAGATGCACTTGACATTTAAATCTATGATGCCGAATTCTAAACCTGGATTCTCGTTTACATTTTGCGCAGGTGAGCTTTTCTTCTTCGTTATAAGTTATACATTGGGTTTGTGCCTTTAGATATATATTTTCTTTTCCTAGGCCTCGTTTTGAATTAAAGATGGTCTCTTTACCAAAGTTGTCATATAGTTATCTTTCATTTGTTTCTATACTTTATTACGTACTTTATAAAAATTATTACAAGGATGATTGTGTTAACATTCATAGAGCTTTTGCAGTGGGCATTTCTTCCACTCAGTAGTATTCAATAGACAGTCCAAATTAAAACTCTTGTCCCAATATACTGTCCCAATATGAAATATTTGTGTACACTATCCATTGTGACTAAAGTTGTGTTTTTGTAAAACGTAACAGTCAATTTTACATTTAGCATTTAATTTAATAACCTGAATATTAAACACTTTATTTAATACCCTGGATTTCCTGCCAGATTTCGACCAATGTGCAGCAGGGATTGGTTATTGTAAGAACGGTGGGACTTGTGTTCGTAAAGGCTTTAAGAAGTACGGTTGCAACTGTAAAAGTGGATTTTCGGGGACAAGGTGTGAAATTGGTAAGTTGCCTAATATAGACGTTTTTGCTTTAAAGAAATTAGAAATTTTCCGATTTGTAGTCGGCAACCAACAGTGCACCGCTGGTGCGTGTGATCCAAACGCCTCTTGTGCGACGTCTGGCGGATCGACCGTGTGCGAATGCAAATCAGGTTTTACCGGTCGTGGCAGGCCAGGAGAGTGTATAGGTAAGTTGGCATCGCAAATAGAATATATATGGTACGGTCGTGTGGTCGAGTGGTTAGCGCGACCGATACATATACCGACTCATGTATATAAAAACGGCCCAAGTGACGTCCCCTATCTTGAGTTCGAAGCTTGTGCCGGTAAAAAGAGAATATATATGGTCGGTGGTGTGGTCGAAAGGTTAACGTAACCGATACATATATACCAACCTATTCAAAAACGGTTCGAGTTCATCATGGATTCGAAACTTGGCTCATTAAAAAAATAAAAAAAGGAGAATAGATATGGCATTATTATCATTACGTATGTCAACGCTATTCTGTAACGTTAAAAGCCCGAATATATTTGTAAACTACTTCGTCGCCTAACAGACGAAACGTCACGGATTCGAAACTGGTCGATAGCTAGTCGGTTATTTCCTTGGTCAAGGTATTTTTTGGACATCGCCCGGGCACAGTGGATAAATGAGTTGTACTGGAACTGAAAGAAAGATCACGCCTAACGTATTTAAAATGTCATGGGACTATTTTCAGTGTAATAACTTTCACACTGTATCCTAAACTTGATTTCACCAACAACTATCGAATTAAAAAAATCAAACTAACTAGTTTTAATATAAACTTGTGTGAAATGCTGTTGCTGGACTGTGAGACTAACACCTGATTACTGGTAAACTGGTTAAACATTGCGCAAGTTAGCAATGAAAACAAGTAAATTAAACTAAATTAAACGGTAACAACCAAAAAATGACTCGCAGGACTTACCTCGTGCAAATGCTTCGCTAAAATTGCAGTAATAGTGAATACCGAACACACTAAAATCGCGTGGAAGGCAAAACAATGGACACTGGCATACTAAAGTCGCTTTCTTACACCCGACAACGTGTTTTTTGCCCGGCTAAGTTTTGAACCCATGACCCTTTTTGTATAGAAACGGTATGTGTGGAACGTGTTTGATAGCCATACGACCGTACACACGGGTTAAACGTCATCACAGATATCGATGAATGCGCCACTGGATGGCACGCATGCGCTGACGGTGAAAAATGCACAAATGTAGCCGGTGGCTTTGAATGCACTGACAAGAATGGACAAAAGCGGCCAGGTGGATTTGGTAAATAAAGAATATACTTTTATTTAAGTAAACCTGTTGCTTATTATTAAGGAGTATAACTTATCCTTATTAAATATTTTGGCATTTTATAAAGGCGATCACTATTATTTTTCTTCATACTTTTTCATTGACATAGAGATATTAAAACTTATTATATTGTTGTGCTATAACGATTTTGACCGATATTTCCACTTAAACAACATGCAAATTTTACATTCTAGAAAATAAACCTGATGAAGAAGAATCGACATGCGAAAGGCACCCTACAGCACGGCACCGTGCATGCGAGACGGGCAGGTGCGTCGGTAGTCGACGAGAATTCAATCGTGGTTGCGTTAAACCGATTAGAGCGGTACCTCCTGCTGATGTTACATCTGGGATCTCAAGTGAGTTAAGTTTAAGAAAATCTGTGGTTTGATTTGAGTGTGTGGTTTGATTAAAATACCAATCGAGCATGTAAAATGATGAGCAGGTTTTTGCAATCTGCAGTTTGACTGACAATTGGGTAATATGAGATTAAAAGTGGTTTTACCAATGATTTAATTTACGGGTGCCTCTAATTACTACAGAATCGCTTGGGTCACTTGAAGGGTTAGATAGAGCAATCGAAACCCTAACTTTAACCTCAACCCTAACCCTCTGAGCTAACTAAGCGCTCCTGTAGGAATTATAGGTAACGTTAGTTTACTGGTGGTCGAATCTGTTTTGTATTTACGACGGATGGACTTTGTTTTACTGTCATCCATTGTAAATTACTGTCATTTAAAGTTTGATTGGCAGGTTACATGAGTCTGCCGCGAGTAAATTTTGGAGGAGGATTAAATTTTGACGCTGCCACAATAAACAATAAGAAGTGTGTGTTTGAAAACGAATATTTCACCGTGAGCGAAATGTCAACTAACTTTATTGGAGTTTCACAAGAAGTAAGTGTTGATCAGTACATCAATTGCCGTTTACATACTGTGTATCAGTGGTATAAATCAGGGCTTCCCCAACTTTTAAGCCCGCGTTCCCTTTCAATTTATTAAAAAATCTACGACCCTTCTTCAAGTTAAAAATCCCAAACTGATCGAAATATACATCTTTTTAATTGACATTAAAAATACTTAACTTAAATCGAGTACGAAAAACTAACACTTCGTTAATACCAGATGTGCATGCATGTAACACACACACAATTGGCTATTCAAACGTCACAATCAAAGTGCATGCATGGTTTTGATCATATGATTAGCACGTTTGCGGAGGGTTTAATTATGCTACGCGGTACAATAAGGAGGATTTAATTTCCCGCTGTGGGCTTTTACACGCATTCTTATTTATACGAGATTACTAGGTACGGTCAAAACAAATATTCTTACATCTCTAAATGCCATTATATTGCACAATTCCGTATAATCCGATTTTTTTATTAAGCTACCCGCTAGTCCTGATGTATTTATCCTGAAAATACATATTTTACTAACGCTGCCGAACCTCCTTTGCTATCGCCTCTAACGCCATAAACGCACCAGAATAGTCGAGTCGTTTCTCGAATATTTTGCAAGGTGTTCAGGCTTTTTAATAATATATCTACAGCTAAAAGAAACGTGAAAGTTTGTTCAAATCCACAGACCTCGCAATACAATCGGTTTCCATTTGCCAGTAGCAATTGGAATCCCGACGGGAGCAACCGATTCTCGTTCCCCAACGCTAGTATAACATCAATATGCACCACAGAGGGCTGCGGGACTTCTGAAGACATTGTTGGCGCAGTGTTTCGAGGTATTAAGTTGTTATTTATTTTAAAATAAGCCATTAAGTCTTATAATTCAACTGACTTTTATTTACGGATTTAATTTCGTTAATTACGGATTTAATTTCGTTAAAATAAATTTACTGCCTCATGTTGTTTTGCTTAATTTAAGGAATGCCGGCACGTCATTTCTCTCGTTGTACCGTATGTATTTTAACTACTGTAGTTTTGACGCGTTATCCTGTTTTCTTTGTTTAATTTAAACAAATGCGCTATTATTTTTGAATAAATCAAAGGAGCATAAAATAAACTAAACTTGACTCTGCTAATGTGGTGTAGTACCAAGAAACCAGTTTACACCATTACATAAAAAGTACTGGAATCCAACCCACGGTAATTTGAGGGTCCTTTATAAGTTTTTGCTGTGTACTTCTTACAATTCCACCTATAACTATTTTGTTTACATAAAAGTACGATTTTTACACACAAATATTTTCACAACAGTGAAATCTTAACGTTTCAACGCAGGCACCAGTAGTGCAGCAATAGTTGATTTAGATGTGGACCAGCAAGATATACCGGAGGTATGGGGCCTTACAGTGTACATTCCCGGCATGTTGAAAGGCAAATACCAACCGGCAGCATTACAAGTCCCAACCAGTAGGAACACAACTGCGGATATTGTACTAAAAGGTTACGCGATTGGCAGATTGGGAAGATTCAAAAGGTGAGATTTTAGGAAGCTTAAGATGTAAAGATTACTGTGTTATTCCCGTAAAACATATTAGCTTGGTGTGTTAGTGCGCCGCCTTTCAGCCAAAGGGTTGCGAGTTCAAAACTGGTCGGTAGATAGTCAGTTGTGTCCTTGGGAATGGCATTTAACGGGTATTGATGGTTTCTACCAAATTGGAGGAACATCAAATCATACACAACACAAAGGTGGGCGCGAGGTAATCTGACGATCCTATCTTAAAACAGATTTCGACTGTTGCAACGTCTCCCAATGCATTTAACATCTTTTTAGACCAAACCGTGTTATCTGATACCTTAGCGTTAGTGTAGTTTTTAAATGATATTACTGATAATGGTCAAACATCGAATTTAACATCTGAGTTATTAAACCATTACCGTGTATATATCCTGTAATGTAGATTTTCACGCCTATTAAGATACAAATTATATAGTATTTATAACCAAACTAATTACAAGTATAATTTCAGCAAGCTGACAGATATTGAGTGGGAGAGTGATTATTATAAAGAAATGTTCGGCAGTGCTGACACGCTTTCAATTCGATTTGTCATGGACTTATACGACCAGTTTTCCCACATGTCAAGAATCACTGGAAGCATTGGTGGGTTGGTTGAAGTAGAATAAACTAGGTCTATTTCACTAAAAAGTGTCACCACGTTTCATTTACCACTATATGTAAACTAAATCTATAGACACCATACCAACCGGTTAAAGAGCTTTGAGAATAAATAATTTACGCTTGTAGAAACAACAAACTAAATGAAATAGACAACGGATTATAACCATAACGTGATTGGGCACAGCAGCTCGTTAACCACTAGTTTATAAATATATTTATTCATTATATTCTTCCAGGCCTGTTGATTTAAAATCTGTACAATAACAAGAAAATGCCTTCAGGTATGACAAGTTCTGACGATCCCTTGGAAATCACGGGAGGTAGAATTCTTCTTCCTGTAAACCCAACCGTCGGGCCTGCACCTGTTTATTATGACCCAGATGAAGCAAGAATATCTATTGACTTGTCCACCAGTATCGAAGGAGATATAGACGGCAATTTCCATATTCTCAAAAATATGAACGTCGGGGTTATTGACTCTACCTGCACGTATGTGACTGACATATAAGCTACATAAACTTAAAATGAAAATACCCCCTTCTTACCGATTACCTAATATAGACTCTTATGTGAATTTATAGGATTAAAATAAAATATCCCAACTAGTTTCCTAAAAAGACTACGTAATCTTATCCTTAGAATATATGTGAACAAATCAATTTTTTTAACAGACAAGATTATATAATTAAACCAACCACGTATAATGCAATGGAAATAAATGCTTGGATATGTGCATTGCTTTATGATGTTTTCCAACCCTTAAAAATCACAGGCAATCAATTGAAGAATGCATCGTCCCACTCACAAGCACGCCATTGGCATTAGAAGGTGGTGAATGGTACAACAAGTACGGTGGAGTGGTGGATATAGACGTTAGTGGACAAAGTGGAGTAGACATAGCTACCTCAAGGATTGTTGTTTACTCTGAAGATGGCAGCAAGCGGTAATTTGCTTTAATGGTAAACTATGGAAATAAAACTTAATGCGGACATTATCTCTTTAAATAATAGTTAAACTTTGGTGGTAAACCGATAGAAAATACGATTGTTTTAGAAAGACTGATAACCTAGATGCTCTATAAAGTTAAAGACTCAAGACAACGAAAAGTTACAACAGAATGATACCCTTTTGTATATGTATAATAATAGACACATAAACGGTGTCAATACAAATAAGTGCGTGAAATTTGGTCCGATTTATCCGATTGAACATAAGTGACATTTATTTACTTTTTTTGCAGTACTATAATACTAGCCGAAGCGGAGGATGGTATTCAAATTGGGTTGATGAACAATCTCGCAAAACGGTTAAACGTTGGAGAACAAGCCGATTATGTTGGGTTTGTTACTCAATATGGTACGTTAAGTGACATTTATATTATGTAGAGCTTCTATTAAAAAGTGTTTTTATTCGTAATCTACTTGGTTTTTAGTTCGCGTCCAGCCATTAGCTTGCATTGGCCGTGGTCGAACCCGCACATTTAGGAAAGGATATTCCAGGTTATCCCTGTTAATGGTAAAACGCAAAGGCCATGCTCACAAGATTAATCATCAGATTTCGTCGCGCCAACAGTAGGGTTACTGGAGCTATTGCTGTGTGTTGTGCTTGATTCATACGTTCCTTTAATTAAGAACCCATTATTCCACTGGATTTGGGAAATGTCCGTTAAGTTCCATGCCCCAAAACAACCGTTTAACTTAAAGCAATCAGTTTCGAACTCTAAACCTTTCGACGGAAAGGCGACGCACTAATCGACCAAGCTAATCGGTCGCACAATTTGCAACATTCGCACAATTTTGCAAAATTTGCACCATGTATCTAGGACTGTACTTATGTTACAATTCAAGTAGCCTATTAGTTTTTAGTAAATTGTATTGGGATATACACACACTACTTTTAGGTAATCCGGTGGAAGGAGCGAAGCTTGAAATTGCAGTCATACCTGCTGAAAGTACCACCGATTGCAGCAGACCAACTTGTTCCAAGTATATCTTAATGTGTTTATATTTTTAACCAAGATAAGTGGAATAGGCAGCCGAGCTATCAAAGTGTTTAAGTAATCGATTTATATATCTTATTTTTATGAAAAGTCGGATATTACCTGCCCAAATTAAGCTTCCGTATTAAGTCCTTCCAATTAGCTTGTGTATTAGTGCGTCGCCCTTCAGACAAAGGATTGCAGATGCGAAACTGGTCGCTAGCTAGTCAGTTGTATCTTTAAGCAAGTTACTTAACAGACACTGCCTGAACCCAGTTGAATGATGGGTTCTCCTAAATTGAAGGAACGTGTGAATCATACATAACACACCGTAATAACTTCGATAACCCGACGCTGGTCGCGAGGTGTTCTGACGATTGCCCGTGTTTTAACCCCCTTGGTTTCCCATTCATGGGGATAAACATGATAATTATCCTATCTTATTTATATTCAATATTCCGCAGCGATCTATCCGTTCCTCTTGACGCAATCGAAGTGTCTGTACCGTCACCTACAGACGCAAACGGACAGACGACAATGACGGTAAAAGCTGTAAAGAATCCAGACAACCCGCGAGGATGCGGATTGGATGGACAATTGTACATGGTGCGGCTTTTTTACAGGTGCGTTGTTTGGTAATTATTGCATCAGAAGTATATAGTATCCATGTGATGCATCAGAAGTAAAATAAACACCTGCTATTTTAAATCACCGACTAATCTAACGGACGTATCAAATAAATTTTTGGCTAGCAGATTGTGGTCTTAACCGAGTAAGGGGAAAATTCATAACCGAATTAACCAAACGCTTCCCAGGCATCTCGATCCAAACGAACCTAGCAATAGTGAGAAAACAACTTGTTTCTTTAACCCCGATGCAAGCGACGAGGACCCAATGAAAACTGATTGTATGAAGGGCGCCTCGAAAATTGTGAGTATGGCGACGGTGAAACCGGTGGTCCATCTTTACGACGAACGGCCGGCGAAGGAAAAGCCAACTTGGTTCGATGTCAAAGGTAGGTCTTTAGTAACTAAAACACCTTCTACCTACAGTCGAGTTGTCGAGATATTGTTTTAGGTTCGAAACTCGTCTTTAACTAGTCAGTTGTGTCCTTGGGAAAGGCATTTAGCTGAACCTAGTAGATTGATTAAAAGAACGCCACAATCACACGCAACACACTGCAATTGCTGTGTTAACACGACGGTGGGTGCGAGGTAATCAGAGGATTGGGCATGCGACGCTCCTTCAGTTTTCCCATTCATGGGATAGACATGAGAACCCTATCCTTTTCTATTGTAGGAACTAAAACTGCTTTTCAGATATTTTCGTTCAGTACCACAACCTGTTTCCTGTGATGTGGAAAAACGGAATCATTGATATGCATTCATATGAAGATGTTGTAAAAAACAAAGGGATGCTGCAGTATTCGATGTTCGATCTTGATGTGTCCGATCCCAGGTGTGATCTTATGGATGGACCAATGTGGAATTTGTGTTTAGACGGGCAGTGGAAATGTACATTAAATGGGAAAAAATAAAATGGAAAATAGGGAAAGGGGAAAACAACACTAAAATAAATATAAGCTTGTTCGGGTTAGAATTAGTTTCCATAGTTATCGAGAACACTTTCCCTCCTTTCCTCTTTCTCTTTATTAGGGTTGCCCCATTGAAAGACTTATAATGTCCAAGGACTGAAGTCAGAAGATGCTCTCATGCCTACAGTTAGATTAACAAAGCTTTTGCAGTGTGTTGTTGGATAGGGTAACTGCTAATAGTTTTCTTTTAATCCATTAACTTACTGGGTTCACACAACACCAACGTACAAAACATGGCGGGTAGTTTATTTATTTTAATTTTTTTTATGATTCTATATGAGCTTGGATACATAATTTTTTAAATGCAGGTTTATGCCAGTAACTCGAGACCTCTCTAAAAGCAAGCTTCAGCTTATTAAGAACTGGATGGATACTGGAATGCCCTATAGTTATCCTGACGACCCATCGGGTATGTTGTTATTCTGAAGGTATATAGTTATTTGGGGACCCATGAAGTAAAAATTTATCCTAGAGACCTGGAAGATTTCGGGTATTAATTACGCAACGATCATACAAGGTATCTGCTTATTTTGGGATACCAGGTGGTATGGTAATCTTGTTGCCCTTCAGGTATACAATTATCTCAAGCTGGCATAATGCATATCATTAACCCAGGGACCCTTTATGTATACAGTTATCTTTATGTAGTTATACCATACTCCAGGGATGAAGTTCATCTCAGAAACCCATAGGGTATATAGTTATTTTCCATCCAGACCACAGTTGAACATTGTGTATTTGGAATCGGCCAAGTTTGAATCCAGGACAGTAGGGCATAACCAGGAACTTTATGTTTAAATCACACCAAGGGATTAAGGGCACTTATTCTGGGTTTGAATCAAACCCAGAATACTAGGTTTGGACTTGGGTCAGGCTTGGAGAACAAGGTTGATTGTTTCTAATACATTACAGTGTTTAAAGATTTTTATAGTATTTTTCTAAAACCCAGTGATTCTGGGTTTGAATCAAAGAGTAAATAATCCATTATCCTAAATTTGGATTATAGGGTATAGAAAATTTTTATGGTAAATTTCTGGGTGAAAATCAGTGATTAGGTGTTCAAATCAAAGACTAAATAATTAGTTAGATTACAATGTTTAAAAATTTGTATGTTAGTTATATTAGTTATTATTCCGGCTGGTTAGTCTGGCGGTTAAGTGCGTCGCCTTTCAATCGAGAGGTTGCAGGTGCGAAACTAGTCGCTAGCTAGTCGGTTGTGTCCTTGGGCAAAGCACCTTACAGATATTGCCTGAACCCAGCGGATTAATGGCTTTTACCAAATTGAAGGAATGTGTCTATCATATACAACACACTGCAATAGCTCCGGAAAACCGACGGTGGGCACGAGGTGATCTGACGATTGTCCATGTGATAACCCCCTTGGTTTTACCTTGGTTTTCCATTCACAGGGATAAACATGAATATCCTATCCTATACCTATCCTATATTACTGTCGGAAATAATTACAGGTGACGATTTTTTTCCTGTGAAGAAAGTACACTTGGAGCTAAAATAGCAGAGCTACAAACACTCGGCGAAGCAGCCATTATAACAGAGTTATCCACAATTCCAACTTACGTTACCGCTTGGTTGAGTTTACAAACTGAGTACGGAAGGAATGTGGAAGCGGCAGAAATAATGAAGTCGGTTTTTGTGGAAGAGATGTTGCATATGTCACTTGCGGCTAACTTTATTAACTCGGTGAGGGTTGTAATATTTTTGGATTAGTACAATTTAATTGGTTTGCCTGGCCGTTAGTCCTAGTGGTTGAACAATTATTTTAGTTGGTTTGCCTGGCGATGCGATCCTAGAGGTTGAAAGGTTTTGTCTTGCCATGCGAAATGTTATATATAAAGATTGTAACCAGACAGGTGCATAATTCAATCTATGTGCTGTTGTGTACGGGACAAAGCACAAATGTTGCCTCGATTTCGGATTTAATGAAACATTGAAGCTTGAAGACATTAATTATAGTAATTCATTACCAGCCCATCGGCTTGTCGATTCAAAACTGGTCGCTATCAGTCATTTTAGTCCTGGAGTAAGGCACTTTGCAATCACTGCCTGAAGCAAGTGATTTAATTGGTTCTATCAAATTTGCAGAATCACAATCATAAATAACATACTACAATAGCTCCGGGAACCCATATGTGGGTGCAAAGTAATTTGACGATTAATCATATGAAAACACTCCCTACGTAATGGTGTGGTTATCCGAATATTGCCTTTGTAATATTACCCCCCACGATTCCCCATTTACAGAAATAAACAAGACCTAACCACTCATACTAGGTTGATAATACCACCACGTTTTCCCATTCACAGAAATAAACAAGACCTAACCACTGATACTAGGTTGATAATACCCTCCACATTTCCCATTCACAGAAATAAACAAGACGTAATCACAATACTAGGTTGATAATACCCTTCACATTTTCCCATTCACAGCTAAATAAACAAGACGTAACCACAATACTCATACCAGGTTAATAATACCACCTACATTTTCCCATTCACAGAAATAAAAAAGAGCTAACCACAATACTCTTACCAGGTTGGAGGGAGGGTGAACCTCACGAGCATGGCGCTACTCCCACAGTATCCCACTCCTCTCGGTTCTGGAACATTCTTCGATTTGATGCCGGGCGTTTACGTGACAATCGAACGGCTGACGACGGGTTTGGCTCGTGACCTCTTCGCTAAGATCGAAACTCCGGCAACTGCTGAAGAACAAGCGGTACGATTCTTGTGAAATTTTATATGAATAATAATGCAGTATAGGATAGGATAGGATATTCATGTTTATTCCCCGTGAATGAGAAAACCAAGGCGGTTAACACACGGGCAATTGTCAGATTACCTCGTGCCCATTGTCGGGTTAACGGAGATATTGTAGTGTGTTGAGTATGATTCACACGTTCCTTTAATTTGGTGGAACCCAATAATCCGCCGTGTTCAGGCGATGTCCGTTAAGTGTCTTGACCAAGGACACAACCGACTAGCTAACGATCAGTTTCGAACCTGCAACCTTCGGTTGAAAGGCGTCGCACTAAACCACCAGACTAAGACTAAGCATCACACTAGGTGACTTGTTTAGATGAACAGTAAAATGCCTTAAACCCAGCCACCACAATAAGTTACTTGTTAAGCACACTAATACATCTTACACCCATGTCAAGTTGCAAATGCTATTACAGAATGTGAATTATCAGCTTGACTTTTAATTCTGTTGACAATATAACTGGACACTTGGTTAAAAAAAGTATAAAGCAGTACAGAAATAAACCATATGGCTTACGTATACTTACATTCATTAAAAAAATTCATAAATAAAACAAATAAATTCAATTTATAATAAAGATGAAACCTATAAAATTTAAAATATAACAATTTTACTGAAAAACTCAAGCCTATCTGTACATGATGGAAACGTCTGCAAAAAGCACATTTTGCCAATTGTATTTTTGTTGGTTTACTAAATATTTGGATAATTAGCAGTTATAAATTTGTGTCTGTTTGTGTTTCCTGTTAGTTCTAACAAAATGTTTTTTTTTAGATCTTCCATTCGATAGCAGAACTGTGGCAGGTTTTGGCGGCCAAAAGTGGAGATAAAAACCAGAAACCACAATCGAAAAACATGCAGTATCTTCTTAATGATTATCAGAAAGTTAAGCTGAAACGAAAATCCAATTTAAAATCAGCAATTAACAAAGACCAAACACCGATGGAAACTTGGCAAGAAATTTACGACAACTCAGTGAATTACATAAAGGAGTTGTCGTCTAAACCCACAAATACAATCGGAGCGTTTTATTTGAGAGTGATGCTCTTCGCCGGTATGCTGGAATCGTGCACGCAAATGAATGCACTACAAGGATCGAATGCAAGTCCGACTATCTTTACGGGGGATGTAGACTGGCAAGCGGATATGGACGCCTGGCACAACCCTGAAGATCAAACAGACAGCAGTGTTAAATCTACAGGAGAACCCACAAGCATTCCTATCAGTTCTTTGTACACTCCTTTGTTCCCCATCGTTAACTTGCAGAAAGCGGTTGAAGCAATAATAGAGATAGTATACCAGGGAGAGGGAGGAAGTCAGTGCACCCCGTTTATTACAGAACCAACTGCGGATGATCCGTTTCCAGAAAAATCTCATTATTATCGCTTTTTAGAGATAGCTCACCAGAAAGAGATTGTTAAAATGACTGTTTCTGAGGGTTGGAACGCTGGTTTGATCTGTATGAACCTTACCGGTCTTGACTGTAGCAATGACCTTCAACCTGGCGAGAATTACTGCTATGGAGGGCCTGCAGTTCCACTGAGGGAGGACGGGGTATGGCCGTTGGTTAGTAATCCACAAAACGGAATGTACAAGGAAAACACAAAAGCTTGGAAAGATAATCTCGACTTCAATAGAGCATATACCACGCTGCTACAATGCTTGGAGAACGGCTTTGGAGGAAACCCGGATGAGATTAAAGGTTGCTACAGCTACATGTACCAGCTGACGATTATGGGCAAGAGATTGGTGTCTACGCCTATAGGAACACAAGGCGACACAAATTTTATTGAAAAGCCGTGCAAAAATTGCCATGCATCGCCCACATGGACTTTCCTAAGGGAACTCACTTACAGAGCAGGCTTCCCTTTGCAGGGCTAAGCTATTGCATTCTTTGTAATGTGTATTAAAAGATGGGACCTCAAGGCCTTAAAGTTCAATTTTATCATAAAACTTTAAAATTCATCATATACTTGTCATTTCATATTCATCCTACTATTTTAATTTTATCGTAACAGTATTCATATATTTGTCATTTCATAAAAAAAACTGAATTTTAACTGACAGTCAAATATTCATAAGCCTATGCTATGTATATAGAATTATATAATCAGCTGGAATAAAATATATAATTATCATGAGCAGTGAGTGATCTCTGATTGCAAAGCATGAAATTGTTAATGAACAGATAAATAACCTTTTAAAACAAATGCCTGCTTCAAAAGATTTTATGACAAACGTTTATCAAAGCAAATTTGGACAGCATATTAAACACCAGTACAGTAATTATAAGCACTTTAGATATCCAAAAAGATATCTTTACACATTGACCACCATATATGTGCACATTAACCAACATTCCATTCAAGATATGTGTACTGTGTGTTAACCACCCAACATTTAAAGCATTCAATTGCTCACCATGTTTTTGCACAAAGATGTGCAATTTAATGTACATAAAATTGACTTTTATAGTTTTGTTTCTGCAAGCTAGAACATGAATTGGATATTAGGGTGTTATAAAACAGGCACTTGTCAGATTACCTGATGCTCACTATCGGTTGTCGGAACTATTGTGCAGAGTTGCTGGAATATATACCTACAAGTTTTATATCCTATTTAACCACTAGGCTGTGCCTTGCCCAAGATGACAAATGAATAAATTGCTACAAAATCAATCGCACAATCTTTCAGCTACTGTTGCCACAAAATACATGATATTACTGGAGATTATAGTAATGCAAAAGTTTTTGTTTTCATAATAAAAAGGTCAGTTAGTTCAAACGTGTTGCTTGGAATTCAATTAATCAAATGTCAATCATTTCCTGCAAAACTGCTTTGTAAGTTGAAACAGAATTTAGATGTAAATTTTAAGAATTGCATGATACGCATGTTTAACACTGATAGGGAATGCATATCACGTATTAACATTGATACGTGATACGCATGTTTAACAACTAACAGAAAAAGGATGGAATTAAACTGAAACACATGTATTTATTTGTAGGTAGTCGTACAAATTATGATGCGTTTAAATAAGCTCTGTTTATATCATAGCTATTTTCATTACAAGTAATTTCTTTGATTTCTATATTACTATATATAAAATTTTAAAATATCAGTTTAGCAAAGAAATCGAAAACAGTTAAAAAACCCTGATTAAAACATACTGAAAACATACTGCTGAAAAAATGTATACAATTTACAGCACATTAAAGCCAGATAAGCCTGTCAAAGATAAACAAATTCTATTTACCCCTTACAATATTTTTACAAAAAGGTTTAATTTGCAAAGAACTGCAAATATTAAAATTTGCATAATGAAAAATGAAAGTAATTGCACCAACAAAATAGAGGTGAGAATCCGTTTGTCATAAAAAAAATTGAACAAGATAAATTAATTTATTAAAAGTTTGGTATTTAAAGTTTTTCCTACGATTTAATTGGTAATTTTAAATCGAAAATATTTTATTTCCAGAAGAGGAAAAATCCAGAGATAACCATATTAGCATAAACAGCTATTATTATAGAATAATTTTAAATAGGCCTCTGTACTTTGGCCTACATATGTTCTAAAAACATTTTAACTGACAGAAAAGAAGAAGATAATTAATTAACAACTTAACTTCCTTTACACTGATAATAAAGATAGCCCACTAACTTGTACATGTCGCAATAATTGACATTTGGATTATTTTTAGATTTTTCCGCAATACGAGTCAAAGTTTTAACATTCGAAACCAATTCGGAAACCGGAATAAACAACACGAGATCGTGTTGTAATTATGGTAATTATTACGCAATAACTTAACAGAATTTCTAAACAACGCGTGTGTTGTTTACTAATTGGTTAGCAAATTTGACCAAACTAACAGAATCGTGGCACGTTGACGCAACTATTTAATTATTTGATCATCTTCCAATTAATTAGCCAACCACGTTTCCTGGACTTAATTGTCGTTCGAAATAACGCGTCGAATTTGGAATTTTCAACCCGCATCGCGCAGGAAACCATTAAACATCAACGGATAGTGTGACATCATAAAGGAAAGAAAACATATTTTTGACGGAAATGGTAAAATTTAAAAAGATTACAAATATCGTAAAAGGATGCAGAAAACATATAAAAAGGGAAGCTGGTAAACATTAGTTATAATCAGATTGATTTTGGACTAAAGTGAAAAGAATTAAAACTTATAAAGATTTCATTATAAAAAATAAATACCAAGAATATTATATACCAAGATTAAAAAAAATTAAAGAAAAATCTAAAAATATGAGGTAAAAAACTTGATTTGGTTAAAAATATATATCGATATTGATATTTGATATAATGTTTATAATAAAATTAAGGAATAATAATTTTTTTTTAAATATCAATACATACCAGCTTACCTGGCTGTTTTTAATATTCTTGCGAACTTCAATTAAATCTGCATTATCCATAGTATTATAAACCGCAATATATAATCTGAAACTTTTCTTTTAGTTTGAAAACCATTCTTTTGTTCCCTGCACTTCTGTTGATTTTCATTCA
The DNA here is from genome assembly GCA_000149265.1 of Ciona savignyi. NCBI lineage: Eukaryota > Metazoa > Chordata > Ascidiacea > Phlebobranchia > Cionidae > Ciona > Ciona savignyi. Next base: position 621,160 of record CH002697.1, read on the forward strand.
ATCTGCAAATGGTAAATATTGCTTTGTTTTTACTATTTATGATAAATCTATTTGTGTGATTACTATACGTAATTCTATAAAGAAAACTGTATAGTCACTTCATTGAGCGGCCATAATGGTAGTATATATATTATAGTTACCATTGGTAAGACAATTTAATAATATAAATTGCTTAAACCTGCATATTTTAACTGAATTCGTGTGTTTCTAAACAATATATTAAACTAGCAATTTGTGGTGAGTGACTTTCCTAAGGACTAAAGTTCAATTGTTTAATAAACTTCAAGCTACCAAGGCCATAAAGAAGTATAAAAGTTCAATTGTTTAAAAAACCTTACGCTGCTAAGGCATTAAAAATTTTCCGTAAGAAGAAACCTTTAAATTATCAACTTACCAGGTACTTCCACTCCGGAATTTGTGGACTAAGCTACTGATGTCTTAAAGAAATTTAAAAGTTAATTGTATAATAAAATTCTAGCTGCTTAAGTCCTTGAAAAATTTCATAGAAAAATTAAAATTATTTTTGTAGAAATAAAACCGTTAAATTATCACTTAACTTACCAGGTACTTGCACTGACTTGAACTCCCAATGTCGAAGATGGAGAAGTTCCTGTTCCCAGTTTGCTGTTCTAAGATTGGCTTGTCCTGTTACCTGCGGGTCCTGCAATAAAGGTTGGTTTCCATGGGTTTTACTGGTTTGCTATGAAAATATTGCAGATGAGATTGTGTAGGCCTATGTGTTTATCAGTGTAAGTTAATTGTGTTTTTGGTGGGAATATGGGGATATGAGGTGTTATAGACTGTTTGTGTTTATCAGTGTGAGTATATTGTTTTTTTTGTAGAAATATTGGGATATGAGGTGTTATAGTCGGATATATTAAAATGTTTATTCAAACACGATAATAATTACAGCGACGCTACCTTATAAGTGGTATTACAATATTCCCAAGTTAATTCCTATTTTAACACTGGTAAACCTAGATTTAAATGAACCAACCATCCACTAAAAATAATAGCTATGATAACTAAAGAGAATAAATAAAACTAAATCAGGAGATAAATCAACCAAACACCTATGTAGAGTATTGTATAAATTTAACAAAGGGGTTAATAAAACTAATTAGATAATATTGCTCAGACAACTGTGCTATTGCAAATGGGGGTTGTGATCAGATATGCACTGAGGTGTCTGACAACGCAATGTGCTCCTGTCAACCCGGCTACACTCTCAATATGGATGGAAAAACTTGTACAGGTGAGTGTAATTACGAAAACTTAAAATTAGAGAAAAGGAAAAAGTAAAAAAATACATTTCTACTTAATGTACAAGGTTTAATTTTAGTAAAAATTAATGTGGAAAAATTGGTCTCAACCATAAATTGTGGTGTTAATAAACAAAATTCATATATTTGTCCACGATGCACAAGTAACCATTATAATCCATAGATATCGATGAATGTGTGAATAAGCCATGCGGCGATTCAATTTGTGTAAACAACAATGGGTCGTATTCCTGCAAGCCACGTTCCTGCCCTCATATAAATGGATGGCCTTCTATGGTGAGTTACATTAAGTGTGATGTTTTAATGTGAAGGTTTGATGTCATAATCTGAAGGTGTGAGGTCATAATATGAAGGTGTGATGTCATAATATGGAACGTGATGTTTTCCCTGTCATACCCTTACATAGTGAGCCCTTACATGTGCTTGATGTGACTTAGTTAATGCTGTTTATTTAATTCAGGATTTAAAAATTACTAGATCTTCAGAGCATGGTTAAACAACATTGGGCACAAATAACGATAAATAAAAATATTAATATTTTATTTTAAATACTAATAGGCATGTCTGGTATCTTTTTGTTTACCAGCACATGTTATTATTTAATTTCATCAATTTATAATTGTCATTAAAATGAGTTCTAATCTTTCAGGCACAAATATTGATAAATGGTAGGCACGTATGTGGTGCAGCACTCATTACAAACAGATGGTTGGTCACTTCAAGTCTATGTGTGCAAAGGTAAGTGATTTAGCTGACACTCATTAGTGTGAATAAATTTTATTTGGTGGGGAGGTTGTGTTTAATAAAAAAGGGTTTAAATTTTAAGGATAATCCAGGCAGAACTATTATGAATTATGTTTGAAAACTCTAAAATTTATTAATACATTGATGAAATTTAGTGAGAAG
>CH002697.1:623815-633816 GCA_000149265.1 Ciona savignyi
AAAATTATAATTTCGATTGGAGAAATTTGATTAAGCCATAGATTGTGTCAATGTTTTAACCATTTTTATTTTGTATGCAGGCATGAAATCCCACACACAACCATATACATGGGTCATACCACGAACGCTGAGCGTTTCAACCAAACCACCCCACCCAATACAGTCCATAGAGGGGTTAAACAGGTAAGAATAATAAAAATAAGAACAAATTTTTTCTTTATATAAATAAAATTAAAGTTCCAGTCCAAAAATATTCTAAGTGGAACCAACAGTTTGGTAGCAAAATATATTAAAATGTATTTTTGGAAAATCATGAATGACTGGTTAAACTTCTACCACTGTGCAATCAGCAAGCATTGACTAAGCATCTAATTTGACAGCTTAACCCAAAACATTTTTTTTTTATGAAAATACCATAATGCAATACTACTCATTATTGTCTCCCAACTTCATCTTCTAGCTTACAAAAACTTTACTCTGGTGTCATTAGTAATAACTCCCCCATCACCCAGGTTATCCACCATCCAGACGCCAGCACTTACAACCACCAAATAGCACTCATTGAGTTGGCAGAACCCATAGAAATCAACAACTTTATCCAACCTATTTGCTTACCCCAAAAACGACCTCTAGGAGGCGATATTTGCTGGGGGACTGGGTTCGGATTTCAAGGTAATTCAGTAAAGCATCTAATGACAAAATGGCCGTTGTTAAAGTCATGTATTGATCACGGAACTAAATATCATTTTTAATTTAGACAACTTAATAAATATCACTGGATGGTGTTATAAATGGGGTTGCTTTGGTGCACTTTGTTAAAAAATGCACCTTATGCCTAAAGTTACGTTGATGCAGTTATTATAGAGTGTGAATAATCCGACATGTTTTTTCGAACGATTTATTCTGGTAGGATCAATGTGTAGTGACATGATAGGGCAGCACTGAAAAAACCTTATACTCAAAGTCGGATTGTTAACATTAAAATTAATCGTTCACAAAACAGACGAGATCAGCAACACTTTATCACCCGAATTAAAAGAAGTCGACTTACCAATAGTGGATATGGATGAGTGCATTCGGTCTTACGCTGGCACCCCGTACCATGTTAATCGTGTTTCTATGCTGTGTGCTGGACATGCAGCCGGAGGTCGTGACCTTTGTTACGGTGAGCTTGTGTGAAAAGATGATTTTGCTTTTAAAAGAAAAGATGAGGTGTGAAAAAGATGTGGATTCTTGTGAAAAAGATAAGGTTTAAGTGTAACCACATGTACTGAAACTTGGGCTGCGAAAAATTAACGGTTAACCACGGTTAACCGTTTTTATGGTTAACCGTCACGTCAAATTTTAACCGTTTAACCGTTTTTTAACGTTACTTTACCGCCCACATTTAATTGGGCGTAATTGCGTTTTAATAATCTTCAAATATACTCAACTCCATTCACACGTTGATTGTTTCATTATTAACGTAATATAAGCAACCATTCACACGTCGATTGTTTGATTGTCAAGGTAATATACGCACCATTCACACGTCGATTGTTTGATTGTCAACGTAATATAAGCACCATTCACACGTCGATTGTTTGATTGTCAACGTAATATAAGCAACCATTCAGACGCTGATTGTTTGATTTTTAACTCAATATTACGCATTACAATCAAAGTTATACTATGTGTCTTAAGGTGACGTTTAAAAACTATAAAGTAACACATAAATAAGACCCGGTAATCACGCGCGTTATTTCTTTGCTGCCCTTTACGGCTGTCTGAACTTTTTTTGCCAAAAACGGTGCCGATTTGATGGTAGTTTAAAGAAAATCGGTTAACGGTTAACCGATTATTTTTACATCAGTTAACCGTTTTTTAAATTAACCGTTAATTCGCAGCCCTAACTGAAACTTAACATATTAAAATATAATTGCTTTGAAAATAAACATTTTGAAATTGTCGGAACAAAATCTAATAAACCTTACCTTTACTTAAACCATTAAAATTTCTGCTGACAGTTGCTTTAATATCAACACTAAGAATATCTCCACTCAATAAAAACTAATTTTAAAAATTGTTTAACATTAACATCAACTTTTAAATTTCCATAGGCGATTTAGGAGGTCCCCTAATGTCGCAAGGCAATGATCCTTGTAAGTTTTTCCTCACTGGTTTGACCCAATTCGGGCGCGGATGTGGACAACCAGGGTCGTATGGAGCATACACCAATGTAGAATATTACCGAGAATGGATAACAGGCCAATTAGGTGGAGAAGCAAGTGATTTATGTTGATTGATGGGTTTGACACGTTAATGAACCCATTTACTGTAATATTACGTGGTGATCTGCTGATATTTTTTTAATTATTTTTCTTGTACCTGAATATAAAATTTGCTGTATTTTTTTAAAGATTTTTTTACATTTTGATACTTTTATACAATTAGAAAATTCTTGTTTACTCGAAGTTTTTTATATGTCAGTGTACCAATACCAGTTTAAAAGTTGCAGTGCAACATTTGCTTGTATTTAGTCTTAAAATTTACTATAAATTGTTTTGCTTTTTATAACTGAAGTGTTGATAAATAAACCTTGTACCCTCAGTTGAGTTGGGTTGGTTCACATACTCTTATTCCTTAAAATTAAAAAAAAAGAAAAAAAGAAAAAAGGGCAGACTCTTATTCCTTAAAAATTATAAGATGCACTCAGTCATGTAATATTCAGGTTGACCTCTGGAAAATGAATCAAAGGGTGTTATAACAGAGTCGTAATCTGTTAGGTTACCGCATGGCCACTGTAATGTTACCTGTTTTGGTCTAGGTGTTATTATGGTTCCGTTTTAAAAAATACACATATTGTTTTTTTTATGAACACTGGCCGAAATTGTTTGTGAATTTACAGATGCCCAATTTGGTTAAGTATTTAAGAAAAGATAAAATGAAAACTGTAGATGTGTTTGCAACAACTTTTTGGCAAGTAAGTTTAGGGGAATTCCCCAAAATTCCGCCCCCAAACTGAAATGTCTGACCGGCATAGTTTGTTACGCGAAAATTAATATTCGTAACGTTATGGAAAAGACGACAAATAGTAATTTTAAAAGAAACTGTACAAACATGATTAATCTTTTAAAGGCATCCTTGCATAGTTTGTAACCTTAAAACGATTGAGTAGTTTAACACGTATGATGCAAGAAAACCTTTTCTTACGTGGTCGAAATGTCGTAAAATTCTTCATCTTCAGTTGTAGAGTTCAGGTTATCATTTCACAGCTGGAATATCTTCAGTCACTTCCAACATATATAATGTGATTATCGCGCTTACAAATGGCTCAATTCTTGCAATGCAACGCACGAACATAATCCTCGTGTGCGATCAACCGTGTAATAATGTGAATATAAGTATCTGTCAGCACTTTTTTGTACTTTGTTAGAAAAAATGTAATGGTATGGTGTTCAGGGTTGCCATTTGGCCTTTTTCACGGCCAAATTTCAGAAATTTGGCCGTACCAAAATCGTCCGAGACGCGAAAAAAATAGTTTGGCCGTGCGGAAAAATCTGGCCGAATTTGGCCGTATAAGCATATTGTCAAAATTTTAGCCAAAACGTCATTATTTTTACGCTACAGTAGAAATAAAGGAAAAATATATATATATATGTTAATGAATTAATAATATCAATTGTCTCATTTTTCAAATCACAAAGCTGATTATGACGTTTTAAAATAAAATAATAACGATAGAAATTCCTGTATAGTATTTGAACGGGTTCGACAAATCTGGAGGGAATTAAAATTATACAATTTTTGAACAAATATTAAGATAAATAGCCTAATTGGATAAATTAAATAGTTTATTTTGTACTTGATACAAATTGGCCGAATTTTGGCCGTAAAGCAAACACAGTTTGGCCGTAAGGCAGATTTTCCGTCTGGCAACCCTGATGGTGTTATGGTGATAGCCTTTGCCAAGATTAGAATGGTTTGTAGAAATCTCACTAAAACCCCCGCTTAGCTAACCAAAGATTTCTCCCTAATCTTAATCGGTATGCACAAACCGCCCTCAATACAGGCTCGAGGTTTCAGCTTACCACCCGGACAGTTTATGAAATACCTAGCAGTAAAACCCGACCACGCACTGGACGGCTTAAAACTTAAGATTTATACACAGGTATTGTCTTATGCTTGCAATAGTGTAAACTGTCAAAAACTTCGTGATTTGGTAGAAATTTAAGGACGCACGCAATTAGTAACTAACCACTGTCAAACAATCTTACTAAGATCACCAATTACAGAGAGCTAGGAGTTTTCGATTGGTTTTACTTTTTATAAAATAAAACCATTCTAATCCACCTGATTAAGGCCCACTTTGCAAGTTTCCCGAAAACAACTTAACATAAAGTGGTTATTGTTTGACGGCCTCGTCCACTGTAGCCTGTATTTAATACTTTTATCCAGCAAAAGATTAATACACTAATTAAACCAAAAGTCGTTGATCCAACCATACGCCCCGAGATTACCCCACATTACTTACACACTAGTGCACCAAACACAACAGAGCTAATATCTTGTGTTATTTATTCACTTATATATCCACCAGCATATCTGTTATTGGCTTAACGGCGGTTTCTTTTATTCTTGCCCTCGTTTTTGGTGGCCTTTACCGCCCGATCGGGTGTCATGGCACCAGTTTTGTGGTTGGCACTTGACGCTTCGGGGTTATAACTCCCAACGGAAACGTCGATCGCAGATTGGTCGACATTTATTAAAGGGTTATTGTGATGTAATATCTGAAAATGATTTGTCATAATTACTATTGTGATACAGTCCAGAAGAGAAAGTTGGGCAGACATGGAACAGCTCCAGATTCATATCATATTTTATGGGGTTGTGAGGTGAGGCACTTTACAAACATTAAATTACTACATTGGATACAGTGTTTAACATAACCGTATAATGTAGTTAGATAAAAATAAATTCTTTTTCTTTGATTAATGCACTAAGATGAAATATTAAACACTTTAATAGTTCAAAGACAATTTGATGGTTGGTAGGCATGAATAATCTAAGAAGTACTGAGGTTACCACTAGGGCTGCATTCACAGTTAACTGGTAAAACACCTAAAAATGATCACCAGTATTGCGTATATTCTAATCAAAGAGCGAACAGTCTTATGATAGAGAATAGTTTTGGTCTGTTTGGTATATGACAGGGGTCGGCATAGAGCTGGGCGTAATTGATCAAAGTTGTATTACGGAATTACGCCAGATCAGTTACGTAATTCCGTAATTTTCGTAATTTTTATGACGTCATCGTTATTTTAAAAACAGCCAAAAATCATCGTGTTTTTGGATGTATTTTGATGGTAGACAATTAAAGTTTAAACTAAACGGTTCATTCGTCCTGCGTTGAAGCAAATTCACAAGTAAACAAACCGCAGATCGTGGCGACGTTGCCCTTTGTCTTATCGCGCTGATTACAGATAAGGAAATTGGCGCGAATCCAAGATCACGTGTATTTAACGCGATTTTGATTATTCTTACCGGGCGTTCTATGTATTTAACGCGATTTTGATTATTCTTACCGGGGGAACTATTTTAATCGAACTAGATCTGTGCAAATACTTATAACGGTTAACAGATCAAGGAAAAATCGGTTAATTTTTTTTTAGCCAAGATTTTTATCCAAGTGTTCTCTCTCGCTGGTACTTAATAATGGCAAGATCCTGGGAAAAAAACGCGCTCGGGAGTGCGTCAGCGGTCCTGTATTAAAACTAGGTCAACGTGACCCTAGGTCAAACCGCCGATCAAAGCAATAAACACTGTGACGAGCAACGGTTAGCAACACTACAAGTTTCAGTTAGCAAAGCGAAAAGATACGGTTAGCAATCGTTAGCAACTCGATACAAACTCGGGGCCTCTACCTTTACTCGTCCCATCACTAATAGTAGGCCCACTGAAAGTCTACCGCGCGGTCGTTAAAAAAAACACCCTATACCGTGTATTGTTATCATGCGATGTTGTAGGCGTTAAAAACGAACATAGTCGGTTAACCATTTATTAATTTCATTGACGGTTAACTGTGACGCCCACGTCGATTAGCCGGTTAACACTTAACTTCGCACAGCCCTAACTCGAATAAAAATAAACGAACAATTTTTTTTGCCAAGATTTAAACAAGGAATTGCATAGACAGTATATTTACAACGATCATCAATTCCCGTTTGAATAATTACGGACAGATGCGTAATTACGTAATTTTGATTTGACTTACGTAACGTCAATTCCGACGTCCGTAATTACGTAACTGAACGTAATTTCGTAATTACGCCCAGCTCTAGGTCGGCAACCTTTTGCAGTTAAAGAGCCTTTTTAACCGATATTTCACAAAATAAAAATTACTGGAAGCTGCAAAACTAATTATATTTTTGCAATAACAAAAAACAACACTGCGTGAGATAAAGAAGTGTTTTGTTTGTTCACTCATGCATGGGTATTAAACTTATTAAGCGCTCGCTACGGTAGCAATAAAATTAGTAGGAGCCGCAAAAAAAAGATAAAAGAGTCATATGCAGCTCCAGCGATGCAGGTTGCCGACCGCTGGTCTCTAACGACCAATGTGTAACACATACCTTATATAACCACAAATATTAAGAAAAAATTAATAAATCAAGTATCATCTAAAACCACAGATAACAAAAATTAAGTTACAGATAAAAGTTAAAAATTAAGTATCACCTCAATAGCATTTTCAATATTGCCACCACTTAGCGCAAGGTAAACCGCCAGCATCACCATTTGGTTGGGTGATTTCCCTTGTTCGAGAACGCAACCCTGTCGTAAGAGACGCAACGACTTCTCGTTCTCGCTTCGCAAGCAGTGACAAACAGCGAGGTTGAGAAGGATGTGGGAATGAGCTGTTGGGAGGTTGGTGGGGTACGGCCATCTTGAGTTCTCCCTCTGCCGGGTGGCTGTGAATGCAGTAGATCATATACGCATGCCCACAGTCAAATATATAGGCAATCCCATGCCCGTATTGAGTTTATGGGCCATCACATGCCCTCAGTCGAGTTAAAAGGCTTTCCCATGTCCGTCGTCAAGCACATAGCCTGTCCCATGACCGTATTCAAATATATAGGTTGTCATATGACTACTCTACATAATGCGCCAATACATATTCAAGTACATTAGGAACCTTTAAGTAGTCTGATACACACAGTTTTAAAAATAAGGGCATTAGCACCTGATCAAAAGCCAATAATGTCTGTTGTCAGTTGAAATATACTGTTTCTTTAATCACTGAATAATTTGGATGATAATTTAATACTAACAGGTTGGACTGATTTAAAGTAGCTTGCTTAGGTGGACTTTAATACGATCTCATTAACCAATGTAAACCAGTGTTTCCAGATAAAATCACCAAAACAAACTGGCATCACCTGGCTTACAAATCCTTGAATCCTCATTGCTGTTGCCCGACTTGTTGCTGCCATCGTCTGGTGGAAGGGAAAATTGGATTGTAAATATAGTTAACCAAGGCAATAAATATTACAAAAAAAAAAATAACCAATATATCAAATAAAAGTTGTGGAATGATTTTGTTGGAGATTTTTATGACACAGTAATGCATTTTTAAAGCAGAAGTGTATGCAATAGCAGTGATAAAAAAACTGCCAATTCTAGAATCCGGACGTTTTGGTTTTGCTCAAGACGGTTATAACCTAACCTGTGTGTTTAAGTATTTTACTGTTATATAGATATAACTAATAATTATGTTTAAAGTATACAGTAAACTAAATAAAAAATTCAAAAGCTAATTATAAATAGCCCATTAAAAATCCCCTTAATCCCATCAAATATAACCCTCAAAACCCCATCAAATAAAGTCCCCAACAAACCCCCCTTAATACCATCAAATATAACCCTCAAAACCCCATCAAATAAAGTCCCCAAAACCCCCTTAATCCCACTAAATATAACCCTCAAAACCCCATCAAATAAAGTTCCCAAAACCCCCTTAATCTCATCAAAAATTACCCTTAAAACCCCATCAAATAAAGTCCCCAAAACCCCCTTAATCTCATCAAAAATTACCCTCAAAACCCCATCAAATAAAGTTCCCAAAACCCCCTTAATCTCATCAAAAATTACCCTCAAAACCCCATCAAATAAAGCCCCCAAAATCCCCTTAATCTCATCAAAAATTACCCTCAAAACCCCATCAAATAAAGTTCCCAAAACCCCCTTAATCTCATCAAAAATTACCCTTAAAACCCCATCAAATAAAGTTCCCAAAACCCCCTTATCTCATCAAAAATTACCCTCAAAACCCCATCAAATAAAGTTCCCAAAACCCCCTTATCTCATCAAAAATTACCCTCAAAACCCCATCAAATAAAGTCCCCAAAATCCCCTAATCTCATCAAATATGACCCCCAACCTGAGAGAGGAGACCGTTTTCCCCCATCATCGTTCGTGCTTGCAACGCTGTTTATCTTGTCCACCTGGAAATACTGGATGGCTTCCGAGATCCTGTCCATCATTACCAGTGCCTCGCCTGCGTACATGTGTGCAAGGTACCTGGGTGGGGGTGAAGGGTTCGGTTAAAATTAGGTTGGGGGTAGTGTCCGGTTAAAAACTAATAAAATTTTCACATGATCACAACCACCCATAAATCGTTATTCGAACCTAATCTTGTAAAGACGGTAGTAGCCTGGGATAATAGAGGATAAACCCTGACATCCTATCTATGAGGATTACACATCCTAATAAATCAACCATTCAGAGGCTGTAATAGATTAACTCGACTGTGGTTGTGAGGTGTATTGTAACACCTGTTTATTGAGCCTGGCTTCACCACCAACACATTGTAATATCTAAAACATCTCTACTGTGTTTTTAAGGTGCATACCAATATACGTGCAAAAAAATATGGCTGCCCACCCACTTATGTATACTAATCATCATTTTTTAACTATATATCCCTATAACTTTATAAGTAAAATAAACCCCCCATGAGCATGAGATTTATAGATTCTCACCTGTGTGACCCGAAGAGCTTCGGTACAGTGAGCACCCTTGCTGAATAACTCCACGCCAACCCCGGGTTACCCAGGTGCAGGGCCACAAACGCACTGTTGCACAACACGGAGGCGTACAGCTGGCAACCCCGTGCCCCAATTACCGGGTGACCGGGGTGACACGCTATTATGATGTCACTGAGCTTGTCTTCTAAGATTTTTACCTCGTTGCCGGCATGCTGTGAATGCAGTTTGTGATGTCATAATATAGACCAGGGGTGGGCACACTTTTTGAATCAGAGGACAAAATAAGTGATTGATCAATTAACTAACAGTTACAGCAAAATGTCCATATATAGGCAAAAACTTATTCAAATTAAAAAAAAATGTTAAATTTTAGAGCCCATGTCATAATTGGCCAAGAAACTTAACTGAAATTGCTTTTATTTAGTTGGATTGAAAATGACTTAAAACTATGAATTTACACACTGCAATAGCACCGGCTATGTGACAAAAAAGGGGTTAAATTCAAGATATTATTAAAACTGCAGTAGCACAAACACGGAAGATTCAAAAACATGTACCGCATCCAACCCACCCACCTGTATACAACCACTTGCTTTCATACATCTCTCCATGATGAGCAAAGCGTTGGCCAAAGCTATCGAGGCAAACTCCATGGTGGGGGATGGGACTGCCATGTTGCACCCTCGGCCTGTATGGGGGTCGTAAATAGGGTGGGTTCGTGTTGTGAGGTAAGGTTGGGGGTTACAATGCTGAAAAAGGTGGAAGCAATGCTTCGCAACCACTTACACTAAAAAATGAAAAAAGGTTAAAATATTGAAAAATGTCGTTTTAATAGAAAAGTTTCTGAAAAAAGTTTGTTAAAACTATGTGGCTGACCATTGGCTTCTCGATTGTATTAAAAAACGAATTATTAAAAACACATTAAAAACAATTGATTAATGTCAATAAAACAAACCAAAAAAATTTTATTAATGG
>CH002697.1:651390-694622 GCA_000149265.1 Ciona savignyi
TCGAAAAACAACTTGCATCATCGCATCGCTGTTTGTGTCAATAGAAGATACAATACCATAAATGTCAATTGTAGTCTAAAGTCAACACGAGAAGTTTATACAATTTATTCACTAATTTTTGTTTGGTGTTTTACTCGGTTTGCACGCATTTAACGTTCGCGATTTTTACCGCCATGATCGCGATCGCTTTTTTCTTCAAGATAACCAAAATATCGCGATCGCTATAACCAAAATATCGCGATCGATATACATTGTACACATATATTGTTGAAAGATCGAAAATGACTGGTAAAAGCGAAAACAAAGATGGCTACTGCTAGTTTTATTCTCACAGCAACTAGTGTAACAGTTTTAACTCCCCAGAACACAAAAAAGCGATGTTTTACCTAAAAGTTAAACTAGATACAAAAAATTTTAAGAAAAATATTTGGAGCAATATTACTCAAAAATTTTAAATGTAAAGGTTATGTTTTGATGCGTTATTTCGAAAGATCCATTCAAATGCTTTCCAAAAATATAAAAACTAGAAAAATCCCCTAAGAAACGACTGAATTGTGCATTTTTTTTTCGGGGACACTTCTCGGTTACATATATGTAACCGTCGTGGTCTAAGGGTTAAGACGCAATTTTTTTTTTTCACAGATTGAGATTAATGCATCCAGTATCAGCGAATATGTGATTCGTACCCAACCCAGTGATAAATGTCTTTCCACTGTGGAATGTGCAGCCATTGCCTTGTCTCATACTGAGAAGGATTCAAGTTTAAAAGAGGTTGAATGTTTTTTTATTATTGTGCACTTGGTTAAGTTGCCAGAACAATATCTACACTAACTTTACTGCAGACATAAGGTACCTTACAATGTCAGTAGAAAAAGGCTGGCTTCCTACAGTGCATGGATAGTTAATTCAATTTTATCCTCTATCGTAGGAAGCCAGCATCAAATTTGAAGATGTTGATTGTTTTTATCATTGTGCACTTATTTAAATTGCTATAACTATTACATTGCTTTGATGGTTAGTTCAATTATATCCATGTGGGTAGGAAGCCAGGCTTTTTCTACTGACATTGAAAGGTACCTTATGCCTGCAGTAAAGTTACTTGAGATATTGCATTGTGTAAATGGTTGGTTCATTCAAATTCTTATAAATAGGATTCTAGAAATCAATACTGGTAACTAACCCTGTAAAAGTGTGGGCCTGTGGGCTGTGGGGTATTGATTCTCCATGATTAGCTTGCTGGGTTAGTGCGTCGCCTTTCAGCCGAGGTGTTTTAGGTTTGAAACTGGTTATTAGCGAGTCGTTGTGTTCTTGGGCAAGGCAGTTTAAGGACATTGCCTAAACCCAGCAATTTAACAGGTTCTACTAAATTGAAAGAACGTCTGGTATATACACAACACACTGCAATATCTCTGGTAACCCGACAATGGGCTTGAGATGATCTGATTATTGTGTGTTAACCCCCTTGGTTTTTTTTATTCACTGGGACAAGCATGAATATCCTATCCTAACCAACCACCAAAACTAGATAAAAAAACTTCTGCAGTGTGCACAAACCAAAACTCTTGTTACTAAACGCTTGTTAATCCTGCAGATATTATTAAAGCCCCTACGAGCGATGTGTCAATTTCAACTGAATCATGGCGCAGTTGTGCACCAAAGCAAAGAGGCTATCGCAAAAACTAAACTTTCGTGATTTTTATCTTCAAATTTTGAATAATAAAACATAAAATATATACTCTGTGGTGAGCTAGAGGTTAGTAGCATGGCAGAGGTAGGATAAGATGGATAACATTTTCTGTTTATCTCCGGGTTGACGAAACAAGGATTATATGGGCAACCGTCAAATCACCGTCGCATTACCCGAGCTGTTGCAGTGTGTTGTGATTGTTATAATTGATTCATTCCTTTAATTTCGATTAATATTATTAAATGTCTACTGAGATACTTGCTTGCGGTCACAACCTAGTGGCTAGTTTTGAATCTGCAACCTGAAAGAAGGCACACTTTGCTACCCATTTAATTGGTAAGAGATAGCAGACGTTTTTTAGAACGCCTGATAAAGCATTGGTTTCATCCTCACATACCCACAGTTTAAGTCAGTGCTTTTTAAATGGTGCGCCACGGGGGTTAGCTAGTTGCGCCACACTTGCATTTCGTAAATTCACGACAGAGTGTGCATAGATCATAAACTACTAAATGGTTAGTGTCTAGTTCTTTTTTTCCATTGTAAGGTTAGTGCTACATTAACTTCCGAAAAGCAAGAGCGCTTAAGAAACAGTTTCGTGATGCGGAAAAATTAATGAGGAAATTATTTAAATTAAACTTTTAATTTTCCTAAATTGTGTGAGTATTAAGCATATTGTTTTGACTCCCCGTGCAAAGTGCGCCCGTTCGTTTCTTAATTGGACTCGGGTGCGCCACGGGGTCAAAAGATCGAGAAGCACTGATCTAAGTTAACGTGTTTCGCATGAATAAGAAGAACATTTGCCGCTGTTTTAGTTAAATGCATAATTTAACCGGTTTCAAGTTAGCTAAATGTGCTTTGCCATAGACACAACGACTAACCCACGACTGGTTGACATACAATGACGCCTAATCAACTTTTGTCATCACATGGACGAGTTTCTCCAAGGCATCGTTTGAATAATTTATGATATCGGATCATATCTCTTAGCACTTACACACTCTCTCTCATTCGGCGCAAGTTATCCGAGAAAGTGCAACATTTTTCGTGCCCCAAACCAACAATCGCCTATTTTCCTAGTATAAGCATCATTGACATAAAGTATAGGATATGATATTCATGTTTATCCCCGTGACTGGAAAAACCAAGAGGTTTAACACACGGGCAAAGGTCAGATCCCCTCGCGCCCACCTTTGGAGATATGAATATACAAACCTGATGTTGTTGCATTTTTTTGATGCAAAAAAAGCTTTTTTATTCACATCGCGCTAAACGAATAATTTGGCGCGGTGTTTATTCATATTCAACACGCATTGGTGTGAAATATTGCTGGCGCGGTGTTTATTCATTCAACACGCATTGGTGTGAAATATTGCTGTGTTGTACGTCATTGAAACGTCATAATTAGAACAAGAAAGTGGAAGCGACGACAAGGCCGATTATGACGAGTACAATGGAAACAATGGCGATTAGTATCTTCGGTTTTTCGGACATAAGCTTCGAGAGGTCGATCTGCGTAACAATGGGTCATTATCAATATTCATTGTTGACCATGATGACGTCACCTTTATTCGAAAACCTTTCCCTTCCGCCGCGGCGACGCTTCCAATCGCGAAAGCTGCAAAAAACAAAGTGGATACTTAATAAAGGCCGATTATAGCATCACAGGCAACTCACAACTGAAGTGTTCGACCGCCCATGCTTGAACCGCCATTTGGGTCTGAAATTACGTCATAATTATTGATTGTTGAAACGCCCGATTACGTCAGAGTGCTAACTTTGAGCGACTGTAGGATCATTTCGGTTTTCCGAATCGCGTCCTCCATTTTCGAACTGGCCGGTTTGTTGACGTCATCATCGACGTCAGAGGGAATGGCGCAATTCGACGGCATCGAATGAAATCCGGTTTTAACTCCGGGCCAGTCCAGCATGCTGCCTGGAAGTGTCGGAAGGTAACAAACACTTGGTGGCCACAATTGGCTGCAGTGTCATAGTGGGGCCCAACCAAACCTGTTGTACGGTCGTGTGGCCGAATGGTTAGCGCGATCGATACATATACCTACTTGAACAAAAACGGTCCAAGTGATGAGCCCATCCTGGGTTCGAAACTTCGCCCGGTAAAAAAAACTAGTCGTACGGTCGTGTGGCCGAGTGGTTAACGCGAACAATATACACTGAATTGTATAAAAAACGGACTTGGTAACGAATTCATCGTGGGTTCGAAACATAGCTCAATAAAAAAAAAGTTAATCGCCACGGAACGGTCATGTTCCGAATGGTTGGTGCAAGCGATTTATATACATATTGTCAGTTAACATCAAGTAAGCAATCTTGAACGGAGTAACCAATCCTTCGAAACTTGGACCGGTAAGTAAATTTATGCGGCTGTTTGGCAGAATGGTTGGTTCGACCAATTTATATAGTTTTAGAAAGTGAAAAAAGGACAAAGTAACACGCCCATCATGGATTTGAAACTTAAAAACCAACAAATTTATTATACCTGCGGATGTGTGCGTTACATTGCAAAATCGGTTCTACCGGGGTAAAATAATGGACGAAGACTGCAGTTGTGTGGTCGAAGGGTTAGTGCACTGATTGATATAAATGCATCATACAAAAGCAAACTTGGCAATACAATGAGTTCAAAGTTAGAACCGTTAAAAAAACTAACTTTACTGGGTTTAGTTTCGATCCCGTAATGTTCTCGTCAACAAGTTGGGTGTTTAAACGGAACACTGTTTTGACCAATCGGTCGCACTAACCGTTCGACCACACAAAACTGCATTTGTAGCCAGCCGTATTGTACAATGTCACCTCAACAAAAACGCTGTAAACATGGTTAATAATACATCAACACGAGAGACCTGGCTTCGCGAATGCGTCGTTAAGAAACCACAGTGTTTTGACGTCTGTTCCGAACATTTCGAGGCACAGTGTGAAGTCAATCCATTGCAGCTCAAGTGACTTCTGCAACTCGGCGTCATTCGGCGAGCCATTCGAACTGTTCAACCTTTGAACACATCGGTTATTACGTCATAGTACTACCGTTTAATACGTCACTGACCCTTTGTGGGTTATTACGTCATAGTACCGCCGTTTATTACGTCACTGACATTTTGACGGTTATTACGTCATACAACCGCCGTTTAATACGTCATTTACATTTTGTTGGTTATTATGGCATAGTACAAACGTTTATTACGTCATTTACATTGTGACGGTTATTATGTCATGGTACAAACGTTTATTACGACATTTTGTCGGTTATTACGTCACTGACCTTCGAATGGCGGGTAAAAGTGCCTTCATTATTGCAAACGCTTCCTTGACAATGGTATTTTCCAGGTTAAGGAGATTGTTTCTGAGCTCGCAGCCATAAATATTCAAAGATTCGGATGATCCGGCTACACTCGAAGCTAGAAAGTTATGTGATGACGTCATCTGAACGAAGTCCGCGATCCGCTGAGCATTCTAGAATCAACGACGTCACTATACCGTGTTATTACGTCATAATTAACAGAATACCTGATGCAGACTTTTCGCGTAGTCTTCGTTCACCTTAATGCTGCTCATACTGGAACAATCGCTCTATTGTGACGTAGAGAATGAGACAATGGAATCGATTCGCTGTAGGGCAACAGATGGCTTAATCCCATCTTTCGTTTTTACCTGTCGTTTAATACAACAATTGTGAGTTAATGCGTCGACATTGACGCTATGATTAATTTGTGTACAAACTATGACAAAATAGATACATTTATGACGTATGGAAGTTAACTGTGACGTGTGATACGAACCACTAATTAAAGGAAAAATTGGATGTTTATATAATAAATACAAATGGGCTCATCACCAAGGCCATTTTTGTAAGGATTTGGTATCTGTATCGATTGCGTTCACTATTCGGTTCGTAAAATCATGTAGTAAATGTCTCTGCTTCCGTCCAGTCAATCAAAATTATCTACCCCTTCAGCCCTTATTGTAGCGATTGTCCGACCCCAATAGCTTGGTAGATCAGTGAGTGGCCTTTCGGCCGAAAGGTTTCGCGTTCGGAACTGGACGCAAGATAGACGGTTTGTCCTTGGGGAAGTCACCTATAGCGAACATCGTCCGAAATCCGTGAATTAATGGGTTCTACTAAAATTTTTAAGTTTAAGGACTTCTCAGTCATACAGAAAATGGGTTCTACCAAATTGTAACTATTGAGTGTTGTTCGTTTGTTAGAGGGTTTATATTAATGTTATTGTCATGTAGATCACGCTCACAGTACAATTGACGGGCGTAGGTCAATGTATTGCACAATATATGGACATGTAACTCGCAGCTTTTTACCTTATTAAGTTAAACGTCTTGTCCAAAGATACAACCGACTGGCAAGCGACAGGTTTCGATCACACAACCGTTTGGTTGATGTTCAGACGTGGTACTGGAATAATTTAACCAGTCGTAAGGTGTTAGTCAGACCTATGTTTATTCGTTGTAAGAAACCTTTGTCTCGGATGACATTTGTGCCTCAATATATATTTCTCTGTCGTTAAAGATTTACTCACAAAATTCTCATAATAGGACAACATCAAAGGATAGAATTAGGGAAACTCCTAACGAAAACCGTGAAAATTGTGGTCCGACTTAGAAGTCGTATATAATACACGTAAATGTCTTTTCGGGTAAGTGTCTTAACGGACGTTTTAAGTTCCATTAGGCCCGAAATTTCCTTCACACTTTACTTGTAATATTGACAAATTGTTTTTTCATTAAACATTAACAAAGTATACGTGTAATCTAAAAAATATATGCATTTGGTAGTCTTAAGATATGGTATTAATGTTTATCCCCGTGAATGGGAAAACGCAAGGGGCGTTATCACGAGTAATCGTCAGATTTCCCACCAGCAAGGTTACCGGGGCTATTTAGCGTGTTGTGTATGATAAGGACATTCCTTTAATTTGCTAGAACCTATTGTGAGAGGTTTTACCCACGATGTGTTCAAAACACCACTCCCCAATAAAAACAATAAATATACATTCTATGGCGTGAAAGGTATTCTGCTTAACTAAATATGTCCAACTTTTATAGTGTTCATTCTGTCTTTAATCCTATTTAAACGCCCTGAAAATGTCGTTTAATAATCCAAGGGGATAGTCATATTGCAACTATGCAAACATTTTAATATTTTGAGTGGCCGTCTGTCAGTCATCGTTTCCAGGAACACAGAGACTTAGAATCGATATAGCGAACGGATTCTAAATATAAGTTCACCACCGGCGCAAGTGTCTGTAAGTGCCCGCGAGCCAATGACCTATATCATCGTAGACCATGAATTTCCCACCAACGGTTTGCTGGCAATTGATAACATGATACGTTACTAGGAGAAAATAACATTAAGTTACTACATTTAATGGACTAGGTGACTTTTGTAATCATTATTTATAGCTATTCCGACTACATTACCTCAAGGGCCACAAATCGACAGCATGTAAATATTAAGTTGGTAATCAACTTTGAAACAGAGTCTAGGGACGATTTAAAGGTCAACATACTCATATATGATTTACAAAACATATTTAGTCATTCAATATGACGTCATAAGGTGCTGTGTCTGAACAAATTACAACTATACCAGCTTCAACCTTAAGTTTAAAAGAATATTTTTAGTTATGATGCCTTGGTTTTACTAAAGGATGGGAATATGAAAGAACGGAAATTAAATATAAACAAGTTATTTGAATACCACGTTTACATAAAGGGGGGTTAGTGATTCGTAACATTTTGTTTGCATTTTTGTACTTTTAAATTAAATTTCGGTATGGTGGAATTGGGAGTTGGTATAAATTTCTGTAGTGCTGCCCTAATATAGGTTCCTCTTTGTTACGAACTGCTGGTGTTTTAATGGGGAATTCCTAAGATAGTTACATGTCCATGGACGAGTTACCTAAGCTACTTTAAATTTTTACTGAACGTTTTTATTGTTTGTTTGGCAACAATGTTTCGTTTAGTTCTTAAAGCGCCTTCTCTAAGAACGCGGAAAGCGGCAAACGTCAGCGGACCGTGAAACCGCAAAGGAATTCGGCTATGCGGATGTAGGTTTAGCGACTGCGGTCGTTCCAAATTGATAGCTATTTAAAGGGAATAAGGTGTGTGCTTATTAACCAGTTCTTTAGCTGTCGTGTAAAACATCCACCAGAATACTTACATAACCTTTTGTACCCTGATAACTTTAGAAACACCGATCGACTTATCAGCGTTAACCAATAAGTCACCCTACCATTTATGAATTCCTATGTTATGAGGCCTTCAGTCATCCCAAATCCGGATATAAAAATTATAAACGTAAATTGGTATTTTAAACATCCGCTTGGAGACGCTGCAGCTACGATTTGTAGCACCACATCGGTTTTGACTCCACGTTCAACGACTTTGTTTGTTTTGTTTAAACAAATATAAATATTAACTTTTAAAATTAATTGCGACTTCGCTCCAAATATAATTTGGACTTGTACACCATTAATACGTCATAATTACAGTGCTCTCGACTTCTGGCTCCTGTAGTGACGTGACGTAAACAGTTCTAAACAAAGCTTACGGAATTCGTCGCAAGTGCTGTAAGTTCTAGAAGACTTTCACTCACCCGTCATTTATTACATCATAAAGCAGCGTGTTGTTATTATGACGTACCTAACCCGGTCTTTCTGACGGCGCGCGTGATTACTTGGTTCTAGAGAGTTCAGCCGAGTTTGGACTCTGCTCACAACACTGTGACGTCGTGAATAGTATCAGTGTTACGTCATAGTGTAGTTTCCCACCTGACAACCCCACGGGAAAAATGGGAGGATCGCATAACGATGGCCTCATAGTTCTATTATTACGTCATTTATAGCGAATAATTGAATCGAATCATGCTGTCGCTGTTCAAACAGTCCGCGTGGGCGATCCACAGTGCCAACAGTGACGACACAACGGAAAAGGGCGAAGAGACAATAGCTAAGTAAATATATTGGAATGCTACTATATTATGACGTCACAGGAAACCCGGGGATCGCGTCTGATTCATTGAATCGTCGCGTTTTGCGAAGCGAAGGAATCTGTAACAATGGCCATTATGCGCTATCAGAACGACAGCGATGGCTATTATCGCGTCGCGTTTCAAAAGAATTCCAGCTATCCCTTCTAGCACGATTCGACTGCGCGATTCTCGACTGCTCGATTTCTGACGTCACATACATCCTTTCCTATACACACTTGTCGGCCGGGCCTGTTGTGACGCAACTCGTAAATTTAGCATCGCGGGGGTGGCGCTTTATCTCTTTGTTTGACTCCGGGGTACTTCACTTGTTACGCAACACCATAAATAGACGTGAAAGGGGCGGATTTAGATCGGCCGGTTTATATAGGAATAATAGAAAAGTTACAAAAGGCAAGGGTGTGTACAATAAATATGAAGACTTGGAGTTTGAGGCCTTAATAAATAGTCACCATGGTAACAACACATATTGCTAAATACGCTACACTGCTATACTATGTGAACCGCGGCGGTACGTGATGTCATCGCTCGTGATGTCATCACTTGCAACGTCATCAATCGAACTTGTCGATGATGTCATAACGTTAGGTTGCCGCGACAACAAATTTATATTTTGCCGCTGAGCGGAAGCAACAAAATTTGAGTTTGATGATTGATCGGGAAAGTAGAAACCATCGCCCAGCGAAGTGTCTGGTATGTGCATTCCCGTGAACATATCGTCATCTTGCGGCCTTGGTATGTCGTAATCCCGATTTTCGTCGTCATTACTGTCATAACCCGCCTGCACCGTCATAATAGAGGTGGGGCTGATGGTTTGGTACACAGGGTTCGAGAGATGGTGATCTGATGTCCTGGAAACCATAGCATGGCTACTTGGGTCCACATGCCCCATTCTTTCTGGGCTGTTGGGGACGCTAGGTCTATATGGGCGATTCGCAGCATCTGTGTTATGTGAGTCGACATGGTTGTGGTTGGCATCTGATTGATCAGATAATGTTTCATTATCGTCATCTTCTTCATGTACGCCAAACGAAGTCACTTTGTGTCGTTCGTGCGACTTATTATGTAACAATGGGCTTTCTGAATACTCCATTGGCTGTATGAGATGATCCAGCCCGTTGTTCCTTGGTAGATTTGGTGTGTGAAGGTTCACGGCCGATACTATGGAACTGCTTTCATCGGTATCATGGGGGTGTTCATACTGCGCCGACTCTTTGGCAAGGGCGTTTAATCGTCCCCGTTTATTGCTTGCAATGCTTGTAATTGATGGCCGGTTGTGTGCCTCGTTAAGCAATGCTGCACCCGAGATCCCAGTTTCTACACTGTTGGTGATGCCGCCATCGATATGTTGAGGCTGATAGTTCAATGCGGCATTGGTAATGTTAAGCATCGGTCGGTTTTCCGGCACTACTTCGTTGTGGCCAGGTTCGGAGTTCGTTCTTGAATAACCAGAGTTCCTAAGTTTCAACTCTCGCAAGTCCGAGCGTTTTTTACGAAACAAGCAGTACACGGCGAAACAAATAAAAGCAGCAAGCAACACCGCGAGACACATGCCGAGAATAGCGACAAGCCGTTTGTGATAGAGATAATCTTTCTCGCCCATATTCTGTGAAACGCCGTACAAACTACGCTCACTGCATCTCAATCCTGAATAGTCAGTCTTGCATCGACAATGGTGCATATTTTCCGAATCCATGCAGCAGTTGCCATGTACGCAGTATCCGACCAAATTAGCTGGGCAGGGGACACAAACTTCCACCGTTGTTGATGAAATCGTTGTCGTAGGAGTTGTCGGCAATGGGGAAATAACCAACGTCGCTGAAAAATTTGCAGAGCCCAAAGCATTCTTGGCATTGCACGTAAATAATCCATTCATTTCTTGCGTCAAACTTTTAATTCTTATTTTACTTGCTCCTCCTTTTCTGGAAGTTTTAACTTTCATTCCTTTAGGAGTGTTTGACTTGTCCATAATCACCCCATCTCTGTACCAGGTCATAGCAGGTTTGGGATTGCCACTTGCTTTGCATTTTATGTTTATCTTTCCTCCTTCACGTTTCTTGTAGGTTTTTTTGCTTTTCTTAAAACCAGCCGGGCTTAAGCAGCCTTTGCAGAGAAGTTTTTTTAGCTTTCGAACCTCGCTCTTCTTTACCTTTATGGGGTTTGAAGAAATCCAATAAAATCCGGCCTCGTCTGTTGAGTTCAAATAGACTAAATATGTCGATTTGCCTTTCTTCACATTCACGCAGCCTGGAGCTTTACCGACGGGACCAAACTTAATCTTTTGTTTGTTCTTTAACCCCCCATTGTTAAGTTGAAAGGCTGCGGAAACTTTAGCAGAAACATTGTAAAGTCGTTTTGACTTTGGTCCTTGTGGGTCAATAAGCTTGATATTTGAAACAGCAACTGCGATAGGAGAAAGGATAGCGAGGTCCGTTGCAGACTTATCGGTTGGTCTGCACGTCTGACTGTATGATACACAAATCATTGTTGATAGTATTAACCCTTGCAGTATCATTGTTATGTGTTGGTCAATTCTGAAAAAAAAACACATTTAACTTGAAATATATTTCAGGAAGGCTATGGCAAACTACAGAGAAATATGGGTAAACTGCACAATAAAAGTGGGAAAACTAACTCTAACCCTGGCCACAACACAACTCTAAACTACATAACTATATCTAAATCCAGCACTAAGCTTAATTTTAGTATAAAGTTTCCATATATCCCTACTTTTATTTACTCCCTTTCAGTAATTCCTGTTTATTTACCTTTAAGAATGTATTTATTTCAGTATAACAAAAAATTAAAGCAGTATGATTAAAATCAGAGGCAAAACCTTTACCGTGTATAATAAATTATATAATACAGGCCTAAAAGTGAGTGGACATTAAATCTTTAAACTTTAAATCTAGATCTGGATCAGTTCTGAACTTTGGCCAGATTAAATAGCCTCCATACAATATGATGTTTATTTTTCCCACACGGAATGTTATAGTACAATGAAAATAACATACCATCGTAAAGAAGGACTAAAGATAGCGTACCTGTACCTCTAAAGAACAAAGTAAACTGGTAAATGCCGGTTACGAAAGTAACATTCTCCTAATATAGCGTCACAATTAACTCGACATAACGTCAGAAAAACGCAGCCTCAAATAAATAACTAGTCGTCATGCACCCACCCACTAACCCAACCCAAGCCTCTTAAAATACATACACAGACAACTTGTAATTTGTTACGCACGTTAACCCGAGTCACGGGATTTGTCTTGGGAAATTCAAAGTTTCCAAGTTTTATTGGTTTAGTGAGAGTGCAAAATTTTATTCTCTTTAAAAGATCGTTTTTAAGAATCAACTCAAAGGGAATAGACAAAAACATGTGATTCAGCAGCTCAACAAAATATGTAAAACCCTAACTATTCGACTCGGGAAAAAGTAAGTACTCCAACAAAATACATCACTAGCGCCCCCTTGCGGAAAACTTAAACAAATATTTTAACTAAGGTATTCTAGTCAAGTTCCTTAAGGTTAATAGCATCGTTCTTTTTACTTAAGGCTTAATAATTTAATAGTGCCTTGCCCTAGGACGCAACCGCCTTATAGCCGGTGACTAGTTTTGAGACCGCAACCTTTTGGCTGCCTGCATGCACTTGCTGATTGAGCTAACCAGCTGGGGAAATTCTCCATGAAATATTTTCAATCTCGACGTAAAGGTTATTTCTCCTACTACAGCGATCGTCACAATCATAACAAACTATTTCTCCAGTCGGTTAGCAGACAGAGTCAGTCGGTCATTCAACCTTGTTAATTCATAACCAGTGCCAAGGTGGTTAATTGTACCGTTGGGCAAGGCAGCTTTAGCGGAAGCTGTCTGGGCCCATAGTTAAATATAAACAGTCGTTCGCCTTTTTCAGAACACTGCAATAACTAAGAGCATATGTGAATTGGCTGTGATGAATTCCAATCTATGTTTAACCTCCCACAAGGACAAACATAGGTATGTACCCTGACCAACCCTAACTTGTTAGTTATCTCATGAGATAATAGTTCTATTCTCCTGTTACAATATCATTACCAACGCGACGTAACGTCAGCCGTCGTATAACAAACGCCCTAGAATAAGTACTCGCCGTCAACAAAACATTTGTAAAAATTTGTAGAAATGCAGTCAAATAAATATATACCCACTATCCGACGGTTTCAGTCTATATATTTACCCACATTTGCTTTAAAAGTAATTCATTTAAGTTCAGTAAAAACGCCCATTATTATAAACTATTTGGGAAACTATTTTGTAAAACAGATACTGTTTCCGGAACTGCAAATAAATGTTGTTTCGTTAATAGGTAAAAAAACTTCCAAGAAATACTTTCAATAAGTATTATGGGGCGCTTTTTTCTTTGTATTACAAATCAATTTGCCTGATATTTTATAAAAAATGTGCACACTTTGTACATCATTGTTTATAGACGAGTTACCATAATGGTAAAATACCATTACTATTTAATAATGTAATTAACTTTATAGTAAGTTTATTCCAAGAATTTAAACTTGCATTGTGGTAACTCGTTAAAAAAAGCATTTGTCACGGAAAATGAGTTGGATAACATGTATAAATCGCAATTAAATGGCAATTTATTACTCATTTATGGACACAAGTGTGGAAAATTGTACGTGTACCTAGATTGCGACTTTCCAGCCTATTTTCCCATACAGTATAGCTAGATGAATAAGCACTGGTCCCTTGATGGGATGTGTCGTTCTGTTAAACGTATACCAAGAAGCATTGCATCAGAGTAACATGCTAAATTGCTTAACGCTTTCGTGGAGTTTATAAATGAGTCTTCCGATCACTCTTGCAGTGTATGTCGAGCAGATGAAAAACAAAAAATTCGAGTTATCTTCTAAAAACATTCCGCAACTTTTCACGTCACAAAACCACTGAATAAAACCGTTTGTTACGTCCGCTCTTCACGACGACACCTCAGTCGAGCGCTGTGAAACACATTGTGACGTCATTAACAGCAAAGCAGCTGATAAGTGATGTCACAAAGCTATGCAGAGGCGATAGTCCACGAACAGAGGCCATTGTGGAATTGACGCAATGAATCGAGGAGAGTTTCTGCACCCAGGTAGTTTGGATAATTTAAGTTTGTTATTTCCCACCAAGCTCCAGCAAAACAGTTTAATTCCTAAATTAAATCGAATTCCTAAGTAAAGTGCTAGTGAGAATAGAGCTTTTGGTAGTAAACGGCAAAATATAAATTAATTTTTGAGTTCAAAAGTTTTTCCGACCTTTGTGACCGGCAGCTGTTTAAATATTCGTTCTGAAGCGTAAAAGCCCGCCTTCTTCTGTAGTAGACTTGTCTTGTTTACTTAAGACTGGCTATGTAACCGTTGGACCTATCTTCAAACGCAAATGATTTAAACTTATTTAAATGAAGACGTTTTCGTTGCTAACACATTTCTCTTCACAGGTGGGGCTTATTATTACAAGGGAAAAACTCCGCCGGGAAATCCCCAGAAACCTGAACCTAAGGGTGAGTTGCCATGAAAAAAATCACGTAGCAATTTTTAATTTGTTTTGATGCAGGAAAATGGAACGCTTGGTCGAACGTCGCTACAAGTGCAAAGCAAACGACAAATGAAGTAACCAATGACGTAATAATGACGTGCAATGTCACCGAGACGAGGGAAATGCAGAGAAAGCAAGCCAACTCAATAGCGACAGCTTGCGTCGGAAAGAAACAGAGCAAAGCGGCGAAAATGTTTCAGGTGCGATAATCTATAGTCGTAATGTATGACTTTTTTATCTTTAAAATTGTTTCCCTTGTGTATAATGGGGACATTTTACTAAAAGGCACTCGATAATGGGTTGCCTCTCAACCGTATAAATAGGATGTCCTTTTTTTATCCCACGTTGATAAGAAAATTCAGAAACGTTACGAATGGTTAACGACACCGGTCTAAGTATAAACAACAGAACTGCACGACCAACCGTGAACTACAGATTCGCAACAAGACACATTTTAATTGAATTCCATACAATTGCTCCTTTACAACTAGACCCCGTTTAGTTTAAAACTCCTTGCAATTAAACTCTTTACAATTGAATTTTTGAACCCATCTACAACTAGTCCTGTTTAATTTAACCCCTTTACAACTAACTCCCCACAATCTTAAAAAGGGTTGAGTCGAAAATGAATTGTTTAGTTGCTAGAGATTCAGTTGTAACATGTTTTTTTTTGTAAACTGAAGAGGAATTTGGTTTCAAGTTTAACGTGTCAGGCCGGTTAGTCTGGCGGTTAAGTGCTTCGCCTTTAAATCGAAAGGTTGCAGACTCGAAACTGGTTGCTAGCTAGTCGGTTGTGTCCTTGGCCAAGGCACTTTATGGACATTGCCTGAACTAAGCGAAAGGAACGTGTCTATCATATACAATACACTGCAATAGCTCCGGTAAACCGACGGTGGCCGCGAGGTGATCTGATTGCCTGTGTTAACCCCCATGATTTTCCCATTTACGGGGATAAACTAACATCCTATCCTATCCTAACTGAGGCCAACATCAAAATAAAACTTTCGAAGGGCGATTTTCTGATTAACATATTAAATGGTGAAACAGAACAAGTACTTATATAACCTAGACCCTATACTACCGACTGACCAAGCCATGTATTCGCGGACGGTTTCGCCTACCCAGTGGCCTGCCAATGATTTGGTATTTGCATCGACCAATGTCATTGGGCATGAAACTTGGGGATAACCAAGAGGGAAAGAAGTAAATTACTCACTAGAATAAAGATAAGGGCATATTTCCCTAGTTAAAAAGGCACTTTCTCCATTCCTATTTTCCTCATTTTATGGTACTGAACCCGAACTCATTATTTTCAATTCTCAGGATCGCTTCGAGAGATCGGAGAAGTTCGCCATTGTTCGAGAACCCGTAGTTACGACACACGAACAGAACGTGACGTCAGAAGAAGCGATTGCGACGCCGGAACCTGAAGCAGAAGGTGCTACGTCCGAAGAACAGGAACCTGCGACGGAAATGACGAATATAATGGAACCAGCGGTTATTCCTGAAGTAGCGATGGAATGTCAGCCCATCAGTGGCGCCAGAGAGCCATTTCAGCTGAACGTGGAGTTTAATTCGTGTCCGCTGCCGTGGCTCGAATCTGCCTACGTCACAAACGCGAGCGAATACGTCACCGCACCTGCGCCAGTGTACAGAGATTTCAATCGAAATCCGCGCGGTTTCGCCGGGTCTTACGTGTCGCCCTACGGCGACTACGTCACAATACTAGAGACCGAGGATCTATGACGTAACGATTGTTAACAGAACATTTTTAATGGTGGAAAATAAATCTTTACAAAATCGACGCAAAATCTACATCTGGGTAAGCATGCAACAAAACACTCGGCAGTTTGTAAACGAAACTATGTAAGGCAATCTCTTAAAACCAATCAAGCGTAAAAACATCGGTGGAACACACTACAGAACAAGCAGCATTATGACGTCATATGAAGTCCACGATTTACACTCGGGCACCAAGTTTTGGGGGGGAGAGGGGTTCGTGATGGCACAACAAAATAAAACGGGGGTCGATGCATAGCGAATACAAGGCTATGTCATGATAAAAGAAAATACAACTCAAAATCGGCGCCGGCAATTGGCGTCGGGCAAATGAACGAAGGCAGCATAGTAAAGCATTGGGGGCAGCAGCAAAATAAAAACAATTTCAGTTTTTCTACTGATTTGAACGAATAAAAAGTCTGCCATAGGTGAGATATACAAAATATATTATTTTCTTAAAAAAGTAAGAATTGAAAATATACAAAAGTAAAGGCAGTGTTTGGGTGGTGGTTCTGGAAGCATTACTTTTGGACGAGCAGCGCCATAGTAGCGGGGTTGTGGCAATAGGGGCAGAAGGAAGCGGACCGTGACACGACCCGATTGGCGCACGGAAAACAGAACACTTGGTGGCGACATGGCATCAGCGTCGCAACCACTGAGCCATCGTTGCAGAGGGTACAGCGTGGGAATTCCCCTTCGGCCAAATACGGGGCCACGCCGTGCACGGTGTCGGGGGACCCCGACGTCAAGCTGTCGGTGGTGCCGCCTGTGATGTCATAATGATTAAAAATTCATAACCACAAGATGGTGCCAGTGAGGAATACACCGATGCTTATAGATGTAAATTAATGAATGCTAAGTATGATAGAGTGGCCAGACCGAAACGCATTCCAACAATTCTAAAATGATCTTGGGGACGAGCCCCTTTCGAACCTTAGCCCTGTAACGAAAATAAAAAAAGGAATACCCAAAACACCCTTGCGTTCAAAATTCACCCCTAGTCCACCTTAAACTCCAATTATTTTTAATGTAAACTTAAAAATTTAGCTTAAACCATTTCAAATTAGTTTACGGTTGTAGTGCTTTTCATAACTGAAGCCACTGTATAACGGAGCATAAAATTAGAACGATAGTAGTAGCATAAACAATTTAACATGGTAGGGTAGCTGCAAGATGCACATTTGTGCCTCTGGCAAAACTAGAACTTGATAACATATGCTAAGCAGAGCATACAAACAAAGTTTACTAAGTATAAGTAGATTTCCAAACAAATCAAAGATTTTACAAATTGCCTGCAAACCTAACGTCAGTATACAAGCCAGTGCACTGTCTGAAGTTGTTGTTTTGAAAGTGGTGCAAATAATGCACACGACTAGTATATTACAGTAAGCTTGGGTTACGGAATTAAATTAAACTATTATTAGACAGGGTTTATAATTTAAATACTCCTAACCAGGAGTATAATATTTAATAAATAGGTAACATAACAACCCTATCGCTGGGCACCTATGGCTACAAATAACTCCTGGGTGGCAATCCTAAAAGCCTTAACCCCATGGCCCAACAAAGATATTGTTTAAAGGGTGATAATTTTGGTACACCGGTTTATAAATTAAACGAAAGTTATTGGTACTGGCAGTAGAATTTGAAATACAAATCTAGACAGTATATCCCTATCGCGGAGGTGTGTTCGGGTATAATTACGTAACCCCAAATTTACCCATATGGCATAAAGATAGGGTGTAATTCATTAACCCCAAAGTTTACCCGTATGCTTAAACGTACCTGACGAGTATCCACTCTCTATGTTGACAGCGGGGCTCACTGCAAAACTAACTCCGGGGTCCATTACCCCCGATTCAATCGATTCCGAGCTCACACGACCCCGCGAGCTTATCATGTCACAATCCGATAACGTGGGTGAGAGACGTTGGGGCCCAACGGAGCTGGAATGGCTCGTTCGGCGAGGGGTCAACATCTGGGCGTCCATTGATGACCAATTGTTTTGTTTCATCATTAAAGCTTCATTGTGGTGTAGCAACATAGGAGCGTATAATCCATTCGAGTAACGTTGATCTGTTGATTTGCACATTTTTAAATTGAGGGATCATATCGTTACATGTTGTTGGGTCTAATCACTCCTATAGTTGGATAACATTGTGGGTCAAACAGTACATATTGTTGGGTCTAATCGCTTATATAGTTGGATGATATTGGGGGCCAAACAGTGTATATTGTTGGGTCATAAAAACACAAAAAGAATGGTAAAAAACTAATTAACAAAACAGCGTCTTTTAATAGATGATGGAGAAGTGAAAGGGGGTGAGAGGTGGCTTACCGAATGTCGTGTTGGGGGGTTGGTTGGGGAAGAAACTCGGGGCTTGTGATCGCAGGACACTGCCGTTGACCAGACTTGGGTGATATGATGTCGAGCTGTATAGATATGCATCGTTAGGTATTGAACAAGGCTGGTGGATGACAGGAGATAAATTATCACCAAGAGCCAGGAAGTATTTCATAGGGAGGGAGAGTTGCCATTGAATCGTTAATCGAAATATATAGCGCATACGAGCTGCAAAACTGAATCTCTGTCGACGCATATCATTAAAAAATGTCAACACAGCCACAAAACGCAGTTAAATTCTCCGGCAGAAGTGATAACAGTTCAATGATTTCACAAGTAATTTTTCAAAGGAACGACCTGCCAAACCGGTAGCTACTGACATGGCAAAAACATTAAAGTTAATCGTGGGTGGTCGACAAGTGTGGGAGACCATTGAACATAAAATTTATGAGAATTCCACAAGCATGTACTTGCACAATGGCTATTGAAGCCGTAGGTTGCGCGAGTTGTGTATATGTATATTAGTTAAACAAGGCATTTGACATTGTGTAAAGCGAATGTGTTAACGATGTTAAAGAAAATTGAAATACTTGTGTGCTATATATAAAGTGTGCTGCTATATACAAAGAAAATCATATAGAAGTGTGATATGAACACAATATGTGGCCCACACTTTCCTACCACATAGCTATCGCTTAACCCACCTAACGCATTGACTAAACACAATGTCTACTGTCTAGTTCTATACCATGGCTTCCCAAAGTGGGGCTCTTTAATAATCGCAATTAATCTGATGGATGGAAAGAGTTCATCAATTTTACACAAACTACCATATGTATTGTATTTTTTGGATCTGTTTAGGATTTAAAACATGAAGGGTCGCAGAAAATTTTAATAAATTAAAAGGGGTCGTTAGCTTTAAAAGTTGGGAAGCCCTGCTCTACACTGTAAAAATTACACACTCGCGTGGATTTTTGACCCTGCTGCAATATCCACCCCTGTATAATTATTAAATTCATTCCGTACCTCGATTTCGGGACAGAGCCAGCGAGATTTCCAACTTCAGTTCCGTTATTCTTGAAGTCATCGTCGATGCTCTGTTGTTGGGTGCCGGTCCTCGTTGCAATGTGGGCTTCGATCTCTTCTTTCGCTTTCTCTACATTCTCAGGGAGACCTGAAGGGCGAGATATTATCTTTATGTTTCACTCTGGGTAGTAAATTCTTAAATTGCGATATTTAGAGTACGGTTGAGAAATCTATTTTGAAGTTTAATTTAGCTTAAATTTTATCTTTTTTGGGAATGCGATTCTATAGAAAATGCATTGTATGAATTCCACCAGAATATAAGTATCATTGGAGTACAGACCTTGCCCGCTAACAATAATGATCCGAATATTGCTTAGACTTGGGAGTGGTGGGTTCTATGTGTACTGGTTTGATTGCTTTTTTCGAATTATCAATTTTCTTACCGGAACAGTTTGATCACAAACGACAATGAAAGTGCACATTTTACAACCTACATTTTAATTTAACAAAACCAGTTAAAATAACAAATAAAAACTTTGGTTACAATTTGACGGCAAAATGATATAAACATCTTGCTGAACTATCTTGCGGAAATTTCAATTACCACAATACTTGTTGCGATTTGGACGATGACTTTGATATTATGAAGTGTTTGGGTAAACATGGAATATTGATCCATTTTTTATATTTTTTATCTTAGTTTTAATCTTGTAGTTATAAAACAAACGTTGTTGTGGATTTTTGGTAATCCTATACAAGAATCTAATTGTTTTGTTTCTTTTTGACCTTTTAATAATTAATGTATTTTAAAATAACAGAATGTATTTAAAAATCTACTGTTTGTTGATCTAATACAAGAATTTGAGTTGGTCAATGGTTTTGTTCTAACCAAAGAAATGTGTCCAATTTTCAAAAACACCAACCTGTGACTTCAAACACTGGCTCTTTGTCGCGGCTCGGTGTCACTATGTATGTGTGGGTCTGCTGCTGAATCCGTTTGATAGTTGCCCCTTTGGGCCCCACTACCAACCCCACGACTCTGTAGGGGACTCGAACTTGGAGGGTGATGGTTCCTGGTGAGCAGTCGCCGTCGGAGGTTGTGGTGGTTTGACCGTTTATCATCGCGTGCTTGTTACGCGTTGCGCTGTGATAGGACACTTTTAGAACACGGACAAATGTAAACCCGATAATTTAACATAATAACATCACCACATAAGGAAGCCACAATGACATATCTCTATGTGTTGTAAGGCAACGTTATTATTGTTAGTGCTAAGTATGCTTAAGAATTGTTATGTGTTAAAATGCCCTCAATTGACCCACCCCCGGGGATATACATGTATATATTTGCTCTACCAACATTGCACTAACATATACAAGTTGTGGCACCTATCAAGTTTGACGTGTATAAATTGAGGCTTACTTGTTGTTCAACAATGTGCAGAACTTGACACTTTATTAAATTATTTTTTGCGCATTAACACAAAATGCACCAAAGTGTAGTTTTACAGACAAAACAGGAAATAATCTTAATTTTTCAAACATCCAGTTTATTAGAGGCCCACATACAGCCAAGACTTATTTACTCGTTATATTAATAAGAATCGTTGAGCGCTTAGCTCAGTATTTGTTGTTTTGAGAGAGCAATTGAAACTCTAAGATTTCTAAGAGAGCAAATGTGAGGCATTTTAAATTTATATAATTTTAAGTAAAGCAAGAAAATTACTGTCTAGAATACAACAATACAATAAATCAGGCCAGTTTTCTTAATAATGACAGGTCAGACTGTCAGTCAAAAGGGTGAACAACCTGTACACAAATGTCTAATTTACAATTAATACCCTGCAGTATCTCCAGTAAATGTGGACTAAGTTAACTGACAGTTGTATGTGTTATATAACCCATGTTTTTTCAATGGACAAAAGTCAGTTTCCGGTCTAAACCATGTATTGTGTTTAGTTCTGCTTGTTTCACTCACAACTTACTATAGAAAAACTATTTTTAAGTGGGATAAAAGAAAACCACTTACTATAAAAAAGATTATGACATTAAGGCTAGTGTAAGGGCTGGGAAGTAAATTCAGCATTAGTTCTGGGGTTGACATTAGTGTTGGGGGCTGGGTTAGAATTAGTTTCCATAGTTTTGTTAAGCAGTTTCCCTCCTCTCCTATTAGTGTTGCTCACTCACCGAATTTGTGTAAAGTGTTCGGCAGCGGATTGAACCTCTCGTCGCGCCATTGCGACGTCCTCCTTTCGACCGGTAACCACAAACACTGGCTCCTCCCCTCGCACCGGGGTTTTAATGTAGGTGTTCGTCTTTGCACGGAGCGCTTTGATCTTACATCCTGTGGATTAGATTGTTGTTCACAAGGTACATTTAAGACGCCGTCATGAACCTGTTGTTTGGCAAAGAGTGCAAATGCACAGCTTACTGCTTAAGTATGCATGTTGGTTATGGCTAAGAAGTTAGGGAGCCTCTTATTACTACAGGATCGCTTGGAACCCTAATGCCAACCCTATCTATCCAAGCGATCGTCTGGTAGTTAAAGGTACTAAAGCATTTAAAATCATTAGGTTTTCGCTTTATTTTAGTTTCAAGGGTGACCCGATGGTGTAATCTGTTAATGCAAGAATGTAATTTTATTCTTTAATTCACCCCAATACACATACAAGCAAACACAAGTGGAAAAGAATCTTAAAAAACTAGTAGCAGTAAGATCAGCAAATAATTTTGACATTTCCACACTTGTGTTTGATTATAAATGATTCTTTTTGCCAGTCATATTCAAGAAAAAATAGGATTCCATACAGTTGAGAGACAAAATTGGAAATTGTGACAGAGTGACGAAACAATTAAAATAGACTCTTGCGCAAGCCTTTATTGTATTAAGTTACATGGCCTATGACCACAATTTCGACATCGAAAACTGTTGTAGACTGATACTAGCACGAATGTGACTCACCTTGTCTCCCAACGATTTCTGCAACATGCTCTGAGCTCGGGACTGGCACGCATTCGGTCATGTTTTGACTCTTCTTGCTTTTCGTGATCTCATCATAACTCGAAGTTGAACTGTCATCGTCGCAGTTGCCCAGCAAACCCAGGTTGGATAGTTCAAGGGCAATCTGAAGCGTTCGCTGGTCTTCGTGTGAGGTGGGGTGGCTCTCCGGGTAGTTGGCAGTCTGCATCATCTCGTGCCTCATTTAGCAGGTTAAAATATCACCACAGACGAATAAAACTGAAATTAAACTTTAAGTTTAAAAAAAACGCTGACGCGACTTTCTACTCATTTCACGGCATGACGCGAGGCAACGCACAGGAAACGTTCTAATGCCGCATAAATTCACAACTTTTCTGCAATTTCTATTTACTCATTATCTAAATTCAGACTTAATTGGAAACCTTAAAATACTTTTTGATTTCGTTCCTCGACTTTACGAACGAGAAGTTATTGCACAACAATAACAAAGACAAAACTGAATAAACTTAAAAGAAAACAACAAAAAAACTAAATTAAAAACATTAAAGCACACACTAAAGTGTATAAACTTCGTTATAACATACTTTTAAAAGTAAGCAACGTAACTAAAACTAATATTTTGCTATAATCAATAGCTCCACTGTGATTAACCTCCTTCCTCCGTCCAGACAGTTTTCTTTCTGTGGCATGGCTCCTCGTGCTTGTGTTATATGGCATAAATCGCCGGCCAATCATAGCGCGAGTACGGATCACGTGAATATCCAAAGCACACCACAGACACGAGGTTTTTTGTTTCGGTGAAAATTGCATATCACTGGGACGAGAAGCACGTGGAGCCGATTCGGCGCGCTCAACAATCGTTTGTACGTTTTATTTACATAATAATCAACTGTTCATCTCTAAAAGAGCTTATATTCAAAATATCTCAAACAACGGCACAGTTATAAAGTAATATTGTACACAAGATTCACTTTAACGTAATTTAAAAAAATAAAATAATTTAATTAATGTCTGTGACGTCACACAGGTTAATCTAGACTCGATAATCCTTCAACCATTCCAAAATCTGGCGCGGCGATTAAAACTTCAAACAATGATGAAATGTTATGTAACAGGGCAAGTTGCCTGGTAACCGATTGTTACATCTCAAATTGCATTGTAATGGAAGTCTAATTTCCTTAGTGAGGTAACAAGAGTCACGCGTTTCAATTGTGCCACACAATGCAGAGTATGCAGCAATTCAACGAAGTTTAATCGGACACGAGGCGACCGTAGGCACCGTCCTTGAATGCAATCCGTTCCCGCGACGGTCGTTCCGCCTCAGTGAATTGTGCACGTTCCTCTTGGCCAATGAGATTGCTAGATCGACCTGACGTAACCAGACTTTATCCTTGAAGGTTCCGGCGATTATCATACACTGGATGGCGTTGTCGCGAGAAGGCAGGTGACGGTATTTATCGAACATCTTAAGGGTGGATTGTACCGGGTTTACAACCTTCGAACTGACATGAAAGAAAGGTCGAAGGGTGTTTTCGGAACTCACTGCAGGCAAAGACAATGCACCCTCTATGACGTTTGCATGACGCGACCGAGTCGGTTTGTCTGCGGAGAAGTTTTTTAATCGATCAGAAGTTACAATTTTTTAAACTTCATGTTATTTTTTGACTTTTAAGTACTAATGTATGCACATAGGAAAGAACAGGAAAATCAAGAAAAAAGAAAAACATTTTTCTTAGACTATTTGTTGGTTTAAAAAAAATCTTTTAACTGGACGGCAATCACTAAGGTTAAAATGAATGCTTTACTTAAGGTGACAAGATGGCGTTTGAAAATCTGTTAAACATTTTGGGCAAAAATGTGGTAAAAAGCAAAATGACCACTAAATCGCGCCTTCTGTTGGAAATAATAAGAAATGTTGCTTAACAAGCTGCGTAACCACCAGGTTTCGGAATAAGGAATATGTTACCGATAAGTTGAGAGTTAAACCACTAGCGAATTCCATATGTTAAAATTTAGCTCATGGTGCCACATACACATACTACTATAAAACGGATAGGGGCATTGAAGTTCTGGTCGTCAAAATTTATCCGACGTGTTAGTCTGGTGGAGTTAGTG
Organism: Ciona savignyi; assembly: GCA_000149265.1. Lineage (NCBI taxonomy): Eukaryota > Metazoa > Chordata > Ascidiacea > Phlebobranchia > Cionidae > Ciona > Ciona savignyi. The sequence continues at coordinate 675,915 of CH002697.1, forward strand.
CGTTGCTTTCAGCCGAAGGGTTGCGGGTGCGAAACGAATTCTATATAAAAATCGGTATTAGGGACGGAGCATATCATGGGTTCGAAAAATACCGTTCTGCTAGCGGAAAGATTAAGAATAATATCTTTTCATGTACCGAACATAATGACAAGTGGAGTTATCATCTTCGGGTTACCGAAGCAGTTGCAGTTTCTCATAAATGATTAAATTGTTAAAGTTTTTATTAGCTCAACCTATTAATTCAATGGTTCGGGCGAGTGGTTTAGCAACAACACAACCGTCTAGCCAACGGCGTGTTTCAATCCCTAAATCTTCCGTCTCCCTGATAATCCATGGCGCTATACCCAACCTAATAAATTTAAACAATGATTTAAACGTAAGCCCACTTTATTCCTTTGTGATTTCAAATGTGTTCTGTGCGTCGTTTGGACGCTTCGGTCGCGTTAACCATTTGACCACACGACCGTTCTGGTTTAGACACCTTTTTCTTTTTTTTACCGGGTTAAGTTTCGAAACTATGATGGTCTCGTCCCTTACACCGTTTTTTATGCAGTTGGAAACCCGCCTTCTAGTGGAGCCGCGTTGGGCGCAATTACATTTGTGACGTATTTAAGTATAGAATGTGATATCCATGTTTATCCCCGTGAATGGGAAAGGCAAGGGGCGTTAATACCTGGGCAACATTTAGATTGTCTCGCGCCTACCGCTGGGTTACTAGAGTTAAGGACACAGCGGGCGATCTAGTGACCATTTTCGAACCTGCAGCCCTTCGGCTAAAAGGCAATGCACTAATCGGTCGGTCATACAGTGGTCAATTTTCCAAAAATCTCATACGTTACCTCAAAATCGGGTTTAAGTGTTTCTGAATTTACCTCAAAATCGGGTTTAAGTGGTCTGAATTATCTCGGGTACGATTAGAGAATCAACCATTTATGTCATGAATTTGATTAATAGTCTTTACCATATTACACAACTAGCCATGCGTCATTAGTAATAGCATAAATAAACTGAAACAATGAAAACGACAGATTACGATCGACTAGTAACTTTAACTGTGTCAGTTCAATCAACAATTATAAACCGATTGGCTTTTCTCCTGATTCGCTGTTTGTTTATTGTCAAAACTGCTTTGTTTTAGCGAAAGGCGCATAACAAACAAAGTCAATCATTGTTCTGGTTCTAGTATTTACCTTCATCAATAGACGGCAATCGACGGCGCTTTTGTTTTGGTGTTCGAATGTAAGAGCCCGAGTCTGTGGCGTCATCGTCCAAGTTAAACTCCTTATGACGCGATTCTGTGAAAGTTGAAAACCATATGCAAGCAGTCGAGTCACCAGAGTTATAGAATAGGATGATAGAATATTTATGTATATCCCCATGAATGGGAAAACCAAGGGGTTTAACACACGTGCAATCGTCAGATCACTTCGCGCCCACCGTCGGGTTACAGGAGCTATTGTAGTGTGTTGTGTATGATGAACACGTTCCTTCAATTTGGTAGAACCCATCAATCCTCTTGGTTTAGGCAATGTCTGTTAAGTGCCTTGCCCAAGGACACAACCGACTACCTAGCGACCAGTTTCGAATCCACAACCTTCCGGTTAAAAGACGTCGCACTAAGCCGCCCGACTAACCGGTCGGGTCAAAGTTATTAAAGTGTTTTTTTAAGCAGGACTTAAAACCTAATCGATGGGTTGGAAAAATGTAAGGTGCAAACAACCCTTGCCCACAGTCGAATTGTTGCAGCTATTGCACAGTTTGGAGAATAATACAATGTCTCTTATTTTGATGGAACATATCTGTAATTTTGTTCAAATCATTAGAGATTAGTCAACTAAGGTGGCGTATCGAACTCACGCTTGCTCAAGTCCGGCAACGTCTTTTCGTACGACTTCGCCGAGGTTTTCTTTGTCAACGCCGAACCCTGAAACACAAACGAAAATATTTTTCAACCTCTTTTGAGCTTAATTACAGTCGTGATAGTTACCACCGCGTTCTGTGAAGAATTTCGCGTCGTCAGGCTGATGAGCTCCGTGATTGGCCGCCTCGATTTGAATTCCGGAATCTTCCAATTCGCGATCTGCAGCGGGTGATTGTTCTCAGCCACCTTGCTCCGTGACGTCATAACCGATTCGCCGAATCCGTCGACGTTCACGCCGAAGCCGACGGTCGCAGCGGGCTGCAGTGATGAAGTCACGAGTATGACGTAATATCCCGAAAAATGATGACGTAACGTACCTTATAAGGCCTCCGTTTCAGCGACGAAGAGAACGCGCCGTATTTCACGAGTACATTCTCCTTAGCTCTCTCGCACCACTTTCGCGCCTTAATCACCACCACCACCGCCAGGGTGATCGAGTTCTCGGTGTAGCTGCTGTACAGCTTTGAAGTCAGGTACGACAGGCACTCCGCTTGGCTGTACCTGGGGAGTCAAACTCGGTTCCGATCGCGGTTAACACCACATTATGACGTCATACTTGAACGAAACTTGGATCGGCGTGTGACCACGACCGTCTTCGGCCACCAAACAGCAGATATTGTTTTGGACAAATATCCGGAGGACGTTCAGGTTTCCTCGTTCCGCCGCCTCGTGAACAGGACACTTCCACGCGTCGACGTGCGCCGAGGCCTGCATTATGACGTCACAGTACAAGTATATTAGTTTTCGTAACTTCAATTAAGAAACATTCGTTAAACAAAGTATTTGGAACAACCGATACATTAGACGTTCAAAATTTGCTTCCAATATTTATATGTACACGACTGTTCATATTGATACACATACGTTTAGTTACCATAAACTTCAATCCGCTGATAATAATAGCTATTTATATCTGGTTATATAAATATTTTAAAGTGGTATATAAACTATAACAACTATTTAACAACCTAGGAAGGTTGCCCCAGTATTTTATTTAAAAAATTTGCAACCACCCTTGTCAATTTGCAGTTCCCTTCATCCCTTTTTTTAGTTTTTCCCATACCTCTGCAAACCCCACAGTTTTGGTCTTTCTCATAACTCTGTAAACCCCACAGTTTTAGTTTTTTTCCATAACTCTGCAAACCCCACAGTTTTAGTCTTCCCCATAACTCTGCAAACCCCACAGTTTTAGTTTTTCCCATAACTCTGCAAACCCCAAAGTTTTAGTTTTTCCCATAACTCTGCAAACCCCACAGTTTTAGTTTTTCTCATAACTCTGCAAACCCCACAGTTTTAGTTTTTCCCATAACTCTGCAAACTTTACAGACTTAGGTTTCAGAAATAATATTTGAAGTTTTTAAAACACAGCACAAATACACGAACCTTGCACCACAGTTTAGACGGGTGAACTCCGACCGGTTCGTCCGGTTTGACCAGCCCCATTTTCGGGTTAATCATCGAATTTGCAAGATCCACGTGACCGAAGTGCGCCGCTACGTGACAGGCAACTCGAAATTGGAACTTGGCCACCTAGCGGTTATAGTTGGATTTAATAACATGGCTGGAACTTGTTAAGAGAATGTGTACGGTCGTGTGGTCAAATGGTTAACGTGACCAAGATATTTTTGGAAATATATACAAAAACAAGGTATTACTGACGAGTCCATCATGGAATCGAACATTAGCCCCTGAAAAACGATAAAAACTCACTTTGACTTCGAAAAAATGCAAATTATGGTCTATGCAAAATAAACGCCTATTAGGTTAGAGAAGCCCTATCCCGGCACACAGGGATACAATTGTGTTAGCTTTTAAACTCTTCGCACATTATCTGAAGTAAACAAAAACGCCGAAACAGTTCGGATTGACGCTAGATTTCAGTTAGTGCGAAAAAAGAAATTTTCTTAAAAATCCCAACCCCGAGCCGGTTAGATTTCTACCTGCTCGTCAAGGGCAACGTGTCTGAAGACTTTTCTGGTATGTCCATGTAAGGCAGCGTTGAGGAATTGGTTCCAGCCGTCCCAAACATGAAGTTGGATAGTGGAACCAAGTTTGATTCCGTACCTGGGATATTTAGCACATGTAGTATGGTTATTATGGTGGCCGAATTGTTAGCGTGGCCGAATTGTTAGCGTGGCCGATACATATACCGACCTATACCGACCTATACCGACTTATACCGACTTATACCGACTTATACAAATACGGTCCAAGTGACGAGCCCGTCATGGGTTCGAAACTTAGGCTCGGTAAAAGGGCAGGAAGGGGAGTTCTCTCACGGGAAACCGTCAGATTACTTGGCGCCCACCAGCACCGGGCTACCTTTGCAGTGTGTTGTGTAAGGTTGTAATATTCCTTCCATTTTACTAGAACCCATTAATACACTCAAGAGTTGTCTGCTATGTACCATACCAAGTATGCACAATAACCTACCACGGTATTGGCCTTTAGTTCTCCCCCCGTATTACTAACAAAATTCCAGCAAATACAATCTACCCATCATACAACCGACTTAATCGCCATATAACCAACCAAGCCCTCATACGATCCAGAAATCCTCATAATATAACCCATTAATTTAATATAACACTCAGATGAGCCCCGCCAACCCTTATTGCAGGTTTACAACATTATTCATGTTGCCCTTATTTAACCCACAAATCCTTAATACAGGTCTGGATATGATATTTATGTTTATCTTTATGCATGGTAAAACGTAAGGGGCGTTAAGACACGTGTGATCGTCAGGTTACGTCGGGTTACCGGAGCTGATGTAGTGTATTGAGTTGATTAAGAATTTTCTTTAATTTGGTAGAACCCATTGTCCCGCTGCGTTCAGGTAGTGTCCGTTTAGCGCTTTGCCCGAAGGCCCCACAGTTAGCGATCAGTTTCGTATCTGCAACTCTTCAGCTGCAATCCGTTGCACTTACACACCAGACTAAGTGGTCGGACAATATACGTACGCCTTAAGGTAATAGGTATCGAACATTTCCTTTCCGTCCGTAGCAAGAAGTCTAAACGCTGAAACTGGTAACCCAGACTGGGATGCCACCAAATTCCGGAGTTCGCTAACAAGGGTTTTCCCCGGATCGATTTGTTCACGGATATAAATAACGTCTCTGGAACAAAATCAACTTTAGAGAATGTTTCGCTTATTTATAGAAATTATGTACATTACGCTTGTGGCATATTATACTCTTGTAAATAAGTGTAACATCACACAAAGCCGAGTACAATTATTCGACATTTAATTAGAAATAGGATAGGATATTCATGTTTATTTCCGTAAAATGGAAAACTCAAGAGAGATAACAATCATTAGATTACTTTGTACCCACCGTTAGATTACCGGATGTATTGCAGTGTTCTGTTTATGGTCCGGACGCTCCTTTAATTTGGTATAACCCAATAATCCACGTACTGGGTTTCGGCAATGTCCCTTAGGTGCCTCACCGAAAGACACAACCGACTAGCTAGCGACAAGTTTCAAATTACAACCCTTCGGCTGACGCAAAAACCCACCAAACGAGTCGGTCGATTTTAAATCATATAATGCTACGTCACACAAATGTACGTCATACAATGCTGCCTTAACCCAATCTACGTCATATAATGTTACGTCACCCGAATCTAGATCACATAATGCTACGTTATACGAATATACGTCATATAATTTACGTCACACGAATCTATGTTATATAATGCTACGTCACACGAATCTACGTCATATAATGCTACGTCACACGAAATACGTCATACACACCCATTGAATAGCTCGACATGGATGACTGGTTTGTCGGAGTCCTTTAGGCAGCTTTTCACTGTGGCTCCCGATGTCAATCCAATGTCCGAACAAACCCAATTGTCACGTAACACTGCTCCTGCATACGTCAGCTGCAAGATCTTGTCCTCCACGTGTGAAGAGTTCAACTATGATGTCATAATATTCACAACGGCTGTCTAACTGTTGTGTTATAATATCTATGACTGCTTTTCATCTTTAATGTCATCAGGTTCATAACTATGATGTCATAGCAATCGTAACTGCTTTTCAACTATGATGTCATTATATCTATATACAACCGTTTTTTAACTATGACGTAATACTCAACATATACCAACTTATGAACCATGATGTCATAATATTCACTTCTATTCCTCAAGTATGATGTAATAATGACCAAATACTTTCTTATTGTGATGTCATTGCGCCCGAATCTGCGACTCGAATGTGATGTCACAATATGCATACCAAGGTCTGTGACGTACCTTGAAATGGTCACGCAGCGCCGATTTCACGTCACCAACAGTTTGCCTGGGCTGGACGTCCAGCGGCAGTCTCACATCCTCAAAAACAACAAAAATCCGCATCTTTTCGAAAAATCGCGGCTTCGGCCACCAGCGCGACCTTCAAATGACGAAACAATCGAGCACAACAATGCTCGGACAATGGGGGGCATTGTTCCAAGTATCCTATTGCGCATTGTCGCGTACACAATATACATAACGATCAACAATTAAATATACGAAGAACATTGCAAAATCGTTGACAATTGCTTATTATTACGTCAGCTAAGGCTGTTTCAGCGACGAGGCGCGTTGAACGCTTGTTTCATTGTCTACGTCACTGTTGGTCAATTTAACCAAGGATCGCGATTTAGTTTCGAATCTGGACAGACTCAGTTTTTCTAGTGCGATGTCATCATTAGCTTCGCCTGTTTCGCGGGGTGGCTTGTGTTGTATTGCCCCGTTTTGTACACCGGCGGCAATCTCATTATTTGCGACGTCGCTTTGCTCTTTGGTGGAAACGTCATCGCTTTCTTCTATGACGTCGTTTTCCACTTTAGTTGAAACGTCATCCCTTTCTTCTATGACGTCGTTTTCCACTTTGGTGGAAACGTCATCGCTTTCTTCTATGACGTCGTTTTTCACTTCGGTTAAAACGACATCGCGTTCCCCTGTGACGTCGTTATTGCCACAAATAAGGTCTTGGCCACCATCTGTGACCTTGCCATTGTCAATGTTTATGGCGTTGTCTTCAGAACATACTATGATGTCATCGACTTTATCTATGATGTCATCCTTGTCAGAGGAGACGTTTTCACTGCCTATAACGTCATTTCCGTCTATAGTGCTGTTACCTTCATCTGTTACGTCAATTCCATCCAAAGTGACGTTTTCATTTTCTACGTCATCCTTGACAGATGCGACGTTCTCATCTCCCATTACGTCATCTCCGGCATTGGTATCGTTGTCACTAGTGTCCACGACGTCGTCATTTTCATCATCGGTGTCATTCGCCACCGTCTTTGGTTTGTTGGGGGGCAGTGGAGGGGGGAGTTTTACGTGATCTGGCTTGACTGGGGGCACGGGAGGGGGCAGTATCACGTGATCTGGCTTGGCTGGGGGCACGGGAGGGGGCTTTATCACGTGATCTGACTTGCCTTCGGGCACGGGAGGGGGAAGCGTCGCGTTATCTGGCTTGACTGGGGGCACGGGAGGGGGGAGCGTCACGTGATCTGACTTGTCTTCTGGCGCGGGAGGATTGGGATTCACGGAATCTTTTTCATCCGGCAACACTGGAGACGCGACATTCGCTTGAACTTTCTTGACTGGTGGCTTCAAGGCTTTTTCTGGCACGTGACCTCGCTTCATTGGTTCTGCAGATAGTAAGAGTTATGACGCTGTCCTTGGTTAATATTACGTCACTTACTCTTTTTTTCTTCTACTTCGACTGTCGTTTCGAGGTCGCTTGTTGTTGCCTGAAAAATAACATTATTGTAAAAGTCCGACCGATAATCTTGATGGGTTAGTGATTTGTCTTTCACCCGGATTGTTGTAGCTTCGAGACTGGTCGCTAGCTAGTCAGTTGTGTACCTGGACATGGCACTTAGGGGACATTACCTAAAATCCAGGGGAATAATGGGTTCTACCAAATTGAAGGAATGTCTGAATCAAAAACAACACACTGCAATAACTCCGGTAACACGACGATCGTCGCAAGGTGATCTGACGATTGCCCGTTTTCACAAAGATAAACACGAAAAGCTATTATCTTATTATATGTAAACCAGCACTGGGCAGGGACAAACACACAACTTTTACGCAGTAAGCAAAATTCGGTTTCAGCATTACCGGGCTATAGATTTCTAAACCTTAGAGGAATAGTCACTATGGCCTTTTTTGTATACAATTAGTATGCGTATTGGTCGTGTTAATCATTCGGCCACACGACCTTATACAAGCTTGCTTTCTATTTAATGCGTATTTTCAGTTTCGGCTAGCAAGGGAGATTCCTATCATGACCACCAGTATATGGTGCCTTTGTAGCTGGGAAAGATAGCGGAAGTCTTTTGACAATTCATTAGATATGACGGGATACTCTTCTGGTTAAACCCGCAGATTATCTAGTGCCCATCATCGGGATACAACCAAAGCGATTGAAGTACCAAAGTCTAGGAATCTTATTTAACCCAACGATATACCAAGTTCCTACACTTTCCGCCTTGCTAAAGTTCAGAACAGATAGTCCAATGAATAGTTTCGATCACACCACCTTTCGGTTGTCATTTCAAAGGGCTACGTATGACGTAAACGCCGGTGGTAATTGTTATTTAAAAATCGCTGTAAAGCACAATGAACTGTTAATAGCTGTGGGCACATAATACGCTGACAAATATGCCCGTGTTATGTTTCTACCCACAGGAAAAACACGAGGTTACTAACAAATATAACGCTTAACAAACAAACGCATCTGCCCACACTTTACGTATGTTACATGCATATCATACAGCTTACCCGTTCCCGTAAATGTTGGCGGGTCGGTGGTCTTCGCTTTGCGCCTTGAACCCTTGTTTTAGTGACGTGCGCCAGTGCTGGTCCGCTCCCCTGAAATATCGGATATTTAATAGCTCCACCCTGCTGATCATAATAAACCAACCGTAGTCGCGATTGTGATCGAATAATTCAGGTTCTTTATCCATTCTTCGATCTCGGAGTCGCTCTCCGCGTATAACAGCTCCCGCTGGAAACATCAATCTCTAATCTCCATTCATGACGTCACATAGCTTCCTACCTTGACTTTCTTTTTCGAGTTTTTTGGAATCTCCAGCACGAGAGTGAACTGGCTTTTCTTGCAGTCGCGTTTCGTAGCTCTGGAGCATGCCGAATAGTTCGAAAGATCGATTTTCCCGCAATCGATGTCATTCGCGTCCGAGGTCTATGTCATTATCTTATAATCGATGACGTAACAAGCATTACGACATAATACCTCATATTCGAACATGGTGAGTACTTGGTTGCCCAGAACACACCACCGTTTGCGCCATCGCGTTCTCAGCCATCCTTCCTGTATTAACCGGTAGAGCCAACCGCTTTTCTGCAATACATTGTCACTTGTGCCTACGTCATTTCAATTACGTCACCGTACTTACACTCATCTTCTTCCATTCATTATTACGTGGCAGTCGAACTTGTAACAAAATATCTGTAACAACTAAAGATCGTTCTGGGAAATTTCGGGCTGTTATTCTAGCAACTGCTTCCGCGTATTATTGGGAAGCTAATACCGTGACGTCACACCCGCGCGCTCTAATCGTGATTATGGGAGCACTAGAGTAATAATTAATCGATACCGTTGATAACGGGCGCGGAACGCACTGTACAGACCACACGAACTGGATACACAAAACGCTTTGTGCGCCCGAACACGGCACGAAGTAGAAAACAAAGCTTCAACTGATTTCTCCACAACTTACTCCTACTCAAGGAAGTGAGCAATGCTATGACGTAGCCCATCCCTTACGCGACTAAGCAAACTGGCCTGCCTTCTTCTACCGCTGCAGACTTCTCTCGTTTTAGTCGTCGTTACTCTCGCTGCAAGGCCTCTCTCGTTTTACCTTTCTCACATAACAAACTCTCGTTTTATCTTTCCGTGCACAACGCATTCTCTCGTTTTTATATCTCTCGCACAGCACACACGCAATGTATCATTGGTTTATTTGAGCGGTATGAATCTTGACGAGTGAGTGGCGCCGATACCAGGCCGGCCATGCTTCACTGGTTTATACGTGATGCTGAATTCGCCCAGGAATCGCCCGATCATCTCCGGCTGGAATAAAGTGTAGAGATATGATACCGCGCTAATACAATAATTGATTTGATTAATGGTTCTTGATATTTATTAATGATTACAGGTTTGTTACGCTCAATTACAAATTTGACTTATTTAACACTTTAAATACTGTATTTTGCCAGTTTGTTAAGCCTCAATTACAAATTCACTTGGATATTTTGCCATCTTATTATAATTCATATATTCCATTTTCCCCTTTTTCTTTACGAAATGTTAAACAAATGAAAAATGATTACTTAGGTTGATAGATGAATATTTTTGTTTGTTTATACGTTAAGTTTCCTTGTTATGATAAATTTCATATGTCGTTTTGCATTGTTTTCACATCACTTTTTTAAAATTTATAAAATTGTTACTCTTTTGTAAAAAACAAGTATTTAGATCAATTAAAAATAGGGGTGCGCATACTTTTTAAATCAGGGGCCAAAATTAATTTATTCTTAGATTGGCAGGCCAATTGATTAAGCGGTCACTCAGTTTGTCACTGTTGAGTCAGCGACTCACAAATATAGCTGTGACATTATAATTTAGCTGTGACATCGCTACTTAGTCATGCAACATATTGATAACAAACGAGCATACAGGCTGTAGTTTGCGTTGTATCCTAAATCGATTTTTATTTATCCCTTAATAATCCAAGTGCGACCCTTGTTTTTGCTTTTAAAAACAGAACACTGAAGGACTAAAACTAAATTTATTATTATGGGATGAACCCAGCGGATTAATGGGTTCTACCAAATTAAAGAAACGTGTATACCATATACAACACACTGCAATAGCTCCAGTAACCCGACGATGGGCGCGAGGTGATCTGACGATCGCCCGTGTGTTAACCCCCTTGGTTTTCCCATCCACGGGGATAAACATGAAGATCCTATCCTATTACTACTTGGCACATTATGGGTAAAATGAAAGTTGTTGAACTTTAAAGTCCAACTTAAGTTTTATACAGTCTTTAATTAGGTGCAAAATCCAATATTAGGCGATGTTCTTATCTGAAGCAGTTAAAAATAAAATAATTTTCATTTTTTTCACGCTTAAATATACTTTCTAACTGAGCAAAAACATTTTTCTTACGTGTACTAAATAATTAAATTTGATAACATTTTTCCTTTTTATTTTTAAGTATAATTGTTATCAATATTAACTGATAAACTAATTTTGTTCCACTTTTAATCACTTAATTTTAAACTGCTAGAATAAAAAAAATGTTATGGAATGGTCATCCCTCTATACCAAACTGTCAGGGCTGCTTATGTTTTGTTAGTGTTATAGTTATTTTTAAAACTATAATACCATTATACTTTATTGTAAAAAGTGTTTAAATAAATCTTAATTATTAAATGCTAGTTTCAAAATAATGACAAGCAAGTTCTTACTACTGCAAAATCAGCAAAATTTTGCTGTCCTTAAAAACGATTGTTTGTACAGCAAGTTGGACCACTCTACATACAGACAGTTGAACACACCTTGACTTCCACTTGATTGAAGGTCTTTCCGTTGTAAACTCCGATCATACTTCCTACCATCTCTGGCTCGATGACCATGTTCCTCAGATGAGTTTTCACAACTTCTGGTTTTTCGAGCGCTGGGGTATTCTTCTTCGCCTGTTTGGTGAAAAGCGATTGTACAATTTGGTAAAAGCTCGATTGTACAATTTGGTAAAAGCTCGATTGTACAATTTGGTAAAAGCTCGATTGTACAATTTGGTAAAAGCTCGATTGTACAATTCTGGACAATTTGGTAAAAACTCGACTGGACAATTAACTGGACTGGACAATTTGGTAAAAACTAGATTGGACAATTTGGTAAAAACTAGATTGGACAATTTGGTAAAAACTTGATTGAACAATTTGGTAAAAACTTTTAATTTACTGAAAACTTGTGTATAATTTGGTTAAAAACTCTTACTAATTTGTAAATACTAATTTTATGCATTCTTGTCAAAAAATGAATTTCAAAGGCCAGCTTTAATATAAATTAGCTGGGTGCAAACATAGGACATACCGCAGAAACCAAAGGGTCACATTTTGTGACTTTACACTATGGATGCAATTATGTAATGATTTTAATATAATTAATTAATTTATAACTACAATTATACAAAAATTCAAATCAAAACGATTAAACTTGTTGTAGTTATACACAATTTTATAAAATTAAAATTTGTTTGATGCTTGTATTTTGTTTTTACAAAAAAAAACAATTTTGAATTTAGGATATAAAAGTAAAGTTTTATAACATTATTCTAAGACTGGTTTCTCATCAAAAGGCTTGGAGACTGTTTTGTGTAAAGCATAAAATTTTACCTATAAAATATTTTGTCCAAACGATTTGAATTGATCATTCAAAACAAAATACTGAAAACAATGCAATAGCTACAGACCCCTATTGTGAGCAGAAATTGTTTTGAAGAAAATATAATGACACATAATGATTTTACAGCTTCATAATATGGCATAAAATAGAGAGAATGGCGGGTTTTATTTGCAAATTTTCATTACGGACGCTCACCTTACGGAGACGTTTCAACAGAGCGTTATGCTTGCGTTTCACCCCTCTGTTAAATGATCTTCGTGGACGAGCGCAATAAAGATCCATCATCTGCTCTCTGTGTGTATGTTAGTTAATTACTATTTATTTCCTGCTTATGGACAGGACCAAAGGGACGGAAACTAACTCCAGCCCTTATTTCATGTCTAATCTTAACCCAAATTGAACAATAAACTGAAAAACACCTTGGGTTTACATAAATGGGAAGAAAACCAGTTTCAAATATGCAACTTATTGGCTAAAAAGGCGCGAAACCAATCTACCAAGCTATTGCGTTGGAGAACATGACACTTATTACTAAACCAGTGTAAAAATTCTCAGGGTAGGATATTCATGATTACCAGAGCTATTGCAGTGTGTTATGTATGATTCACATGTTCCTTTAATTTATTAGAACCCATTAATTCGCTGGGTTCAGCCAATGTCCGTTAAGTGCCTTGCCACACAACTGACTAGCAGCGACTAATTTCGAGTCTGCAACCCTTTGGCTAAAAGGCGACGCAATTAAACACTAGACTAATCTGTCAGATAATGTGCAACCTACTGGCTAAAATGCGCTAAACTAATCCACCAAGCTATTGCGTTGAAGAGAATGACATTGCTAAACAATAGTAAAAATTCTTGTTGTGAAATACTACAGGAATTGCAAAATATAGGCGTTTAGTTATTATTTTCACCAGAAACTCGTGCATGTGTTAGCCTACTCCTTAGACCATAAAAGCCTACGGTTCTCCTTTCCGCATAACTTAATGGCAAAGTCAATGATGTTTCCTGTATTCTTCAAATGTCCAGTCATCAATATTAAACAAATCTGATTAGAAACAAATACAAACCTGGACATGTCCAGGAGCTGATCGAGATCAACACCTCGGTAGGTGTATTTACGGAAGGTCCGCTTCTTTGGTGCAGAATCCGCCTGTAATCAAACATAACAAAACTTATATCTTCGTCGAGCAACAAAAATTGCATAAAACTAGTAAAATAAATCGAAAACGAGCCAAATTCAACGATGGAATCAGATAAAACTCACCATTTTCTATGGAAATTCAGGAAAGAAAAATGAAAATCGAGCGTAAGCTTAGGCCGACTCAAGGGGGGCGCTAATGAGTAAGCTCAGAATAAATGGTCCGGGGGCTAAAACATATATTTTGCAGTAATCGAAGAATTGGTTTTCCATGATGTGTTAACACCTATAACGTTGTTTACTTTGCTTATGTGGCACCACCCTCGAACCGTTTTTTACATTTCTTTAAATTAATTTAAAACACTGCAATACTCCGATCGTTGGCGAGAAGTCATAATTTTATAACGATAAACATTGTTTCGCCATGGGAACATACATAAGTACCTTTTTTAAAAAACAGGCCCACAAAAAAATAACGAACCAGAAAGTGTAATAAATTTAAAAACAAAATAGCTAGTGTTAGTTGTTTTTGCTTAAGGGCTTTATGGATGGTTTTTAACCATATTCAATAATGTCGTGATGGGAATATTTACACACTACATTAGTTCCGAGGTAATCCAACGATTACCCGGCATTTGTCACTTAGCCTACATCGCCCAAATCTATTTGGGGTTAGGATAGGATATTCTTCTTTATTACCGAGAAGGGAAAAACACAGGGGGAGTTAACACATGGGCAATCGTCAGATCACCTTGCGGTCGGATGACCGGTGCTTTTACAGTGTTTTGCATGATTCAAACGTTTATTCAACTTGTTATAACTCATCATTCCACTAGGTTCTCGCAATGTCTGTTAAATGCATTGCCCAAGGTTACGAATTTGCAACTCTTCGGCTGAAAGGCGACGCACTAACTAGCCAAGGTAATCGGGCGTAAAACTGGCTGCATAGTATCAGTTGTTTTTGCGCATGGATCGTTTTTTAAACCAATGCAATAATGTCTTGGTGGAAATACTGACACACAGTAGTTTCGACGTAATATGACGACTATCAGACTCAATGCACTTAGCCTACATCGCCAGAACCTTTGTCCGGTCGGTTAGTCTGGCGGAACCCATTACCAAATTGAAGGAACTTGTCTATCATATACAGCACACTGCAATAGCTCCGGTAACCTGGCGGTGGGGGCGAGGTGATTTGACGGTTGCCCGTTTGTTAACCTCTTTGGTTTACCCATTTACGGGAATACACATGAATATCCTATCCTATCCTTACCTATTGGTCCTAAATTTAGAGAGGTAGCAATCATATACAACACACTGCAAAAGCTTTCGATAACACCACGGTGGACACGAGGTAACCACAATTAACTAATTAAACGGCCCGATGGTCTAGCGGTTAAGTGCGTCGCCTTTCAATCGAAAGGTTGCAGATGCGAAACTGGTCGCTAGCTAGTCGGTTGTGTCCTTGGGCAAGGCACTTTACGGACATTGCCTGAACCCATCGGATTAATGGGTTCTACCAAATTGAAGGAACGTGTCTATCATACACAACACATTGCAATAGCTCCGGTAACCCGACGGTGGGCGCGAGGTGATCTGACGATTGCCCGTGTGATAACCCCCTAGGTTTTCCCATTCACGGGGATAAACATGAATATCCTATCCTATCCTAAACCTCGTTTTTTCCAATCCTGGTGAAAATGGTTATCCTATCTGATACAAACTAACATTCTAATGTTCCCATCTAACCCATGATACCAAAACAGGATTAAAGAACAGTATATTTTATTTGAACAAAAAAATTAATTAAATCGACGGCGCTTGCTCGGAGTTTCCGAACCTGGGACTTCCCCGAATTCGGCGATCATAGATTTCACTATTGGGAGGTAAAGAGTTTCTGGAGCAGGCTGGGGTGACTTCATTAGGAATTCGGCTGCAAAGTGTAAGATTGTTGTGTTTGAGATTGGGACGTGGAGTGTAATTTGGGGTCAACTAAAAGGTGGTGGGATCAACACCAGGTGGACGCTTGCCACTGGAATCTTGGGAAGGATACTTATGTTGCCAGAAAATCATCGAATGGGCTGAATATAGATAAAGCATTGTCTCTATGATATTTAACACACTGCAATAGCTTCAGTAACCCAACGAAGGGCACAATCGGATAGTAATTCATAAGCCTCTTGCGTTTTCCTATTGCTAAAAAGTATGTTTGGGTAATATATTGCAGCCAAATAGCCAAACAAATGAAATACACCCAAAGCCCATATCTTAACAAAAAATAGCACCTCATGTCCGCAGCAGATCATAGAAATACAACCTTATTCCCGAAGACAAGCACATCAATACACCTTAAGTTCTTAGGCAAGCCAACACAGAAATACACCTCATGTCCTTAGGCAAGCCAAACACAGAAATACAACCGCAACACCTCATGCACCGAGGCAAGGCCAACTCACCAATACACTCCGGAATACAGCAGTGCACCCCAGCCCGAACTAGACGTTCGATCTCCGACGAATTGATTTGTTTCGCTTTGTTCGGATCGATGATCGCGTGCGTCACGCCACCTAGTGGGTCGGTATAGGGGAGCGATTTGGCGACCACGGAACCGGACCCGCACTCCAAGAGCCGAGCGAACCCGGGAAGATGACGATCGCTCACGTGCAGGATTACCTGGGACGAAGGGGATTTTTTTTTATCTCCGACCATTAGCGCAACTGCGTCCATGGACGGCCCTTGGCCGACGTTGGCTTGATGCATTGAATTCAAATGGATCAATCAAAAAATTGGATTAGTTTAAATTTACAACACTCTGCAATAGCTTTGGGAACTTGGCTGTGAAAAAAATATGATTTAGTTATTTAATTGTGTTATAATAACCATCAATATTCAATAAACAGAAAATATGACACTTAACTTAAGGGGTTAAAATAAGAACACATAGATCTTTCACCTAGGTAAAGTCCCTGTTATTCGAGGGGGTTAAAATAAGAATACACCGATTTTTCACAATAGGGAAAGTCCCTGGTCACCTAGGGGTTTAAATAACAACGCACCCACCTTCCATCCATGGAAAGCCCCAGTACTTCCCCGGTTCAACCCCTGTCTCCATCTGTACGCAGATGCAACCAACAATGCTTCAGTCTCGTTACGTGCTGTCCACTCAAATGACGGGTTGCCGAATTCGTAATCTTCTTCCTATAATTTTGACTCGTAACGAATCTTTACGAACCATATACTGATTAGCAAGGGCACAATTTACCACTTTACATTTTATTAAATTCCCTTCTTAGCTTTTTAAGTTAACCAATCTACCCTACCTTGCCCAAGTTACCCATCCAACCCCACACCTCGAAAAAATTCTTGTTGCTTAAAGTCCACTTCACCAGGTTTGATTTACCCATTCACTTAGCAATACCTTTTTGAATTTTCCCATCCTGCTTTGTAAGTTACCTACCAGACCCCCTGTCTTTAGGTTAAACACCCTAACCAACAGCCACTTTACCCAAGGCTAGCCATACTTCCCAAGTTGCCCACTTTGCCCATCTTCTAAGTCACCCATCCAACCCCCTGTCTTTGAGTTACTCACCCTAACCAACACCCCAGGTTACCCACACAGCCCCACCTTAACAAAAGCACGAGCAGATCTACAAGCTTCCATATAACTTGTGTGAAGGATCCACTTCCCAGATGAGAGTGAAGCTAAAAACTTTTCGTTTCGTGCCGGATTCTTAACGATGAGATGGGTACAACTCGGATCGAAATAATCCCGCTCCAAGTATTTTCCACCTGTATATTGTTTCTATGTCAAAGTATATTGTTTTTGTTGGTATGTATATTTCTATGACATAGTATAAAGTTTCTATGTCAGAGTATATTTTTTTGTGGCTATGTATATTACTATGTCATTGTATAATGTTTCTATGTCAGAGTATATTGTTTTTGTCGCTATGTATATTTCTATGTCACTGTATAAAGTTTTCATGTCAGCAGTATATTGTTTTTGTAGATACGTATGTTTATCCTCGTGAATGGGAAAACGCAAGAGGCGTTAACATTTGGGAAATCATCAGATTACCTCGCGTCTACCGGAGTTATTACAGTGTTTTGTGTATGATTAAGACATTCCTTAACGTTCCTTTAATTTGGAAGAACCCATTAATCCGCTGGGTTCAGGCAATTTTCGTAAGGACACAATTGATTAATTAGTTTGAAAACCACAAAATGCTACAACCGATATATATATACAATAATTGTATAAAAAAAGTTTTGGTGACATGCCCATGATGGATTCGAACTCTGCCCAGGTAAAAAGTATCGCAATGTGACGGGTTATATCTCCTGGAACTTTTACAGCGCATCATCCCCTTATGTGAACCCAGCGGATTAATGGGTTCTACCAAATTAAAGAACGTGTCTATCATATACAACACACTGCAATAGCTCCGGTAACCCGACAATGGGCGCAAGGTGATCTGACGATTGACCGTGTGATAACCCCCTTGGTTTTCCCATTCACCGGGATAAAGATGAATATCCTATTCTATCCTATCCTATCCTATGTTACATCACAAACCTAATTCTTGAATAATCGAAGCGTATTCGGCTTTCTGTTCCGGAGTGACGGAGGATATCAGGAATGACGGGACTTTCCCTTCCCTGATAATCTGTGAGATTCGATTTTCGTCTTCATCGACAGGGGAGCTTTCCTGTGGGTACAAGGTGTATTCACTGACGTGTTTTAGCCACGATAGTTTTGTCGTTTTATTTTGCCTCCTTTACTTAAAATAATTACGCCATTCTTCTTAATGTTTTAAAGAAGTGAAAAAACTACACTAAGTTAGATTAGTGCATCGCATTTCAGCTTAACGGTTGTACAGTCGAACTGGGACAGTGGGAAGAGGGGTGGAACTGTTCTATGGAAATAAAATAGTGGTCTGAAGTATTTTACTTACTAACATGAGTGGGGTGGGGTATACTATGTGCGGGCTAATGTTGGTGACAAAAAATACTTTTTCCCGCTCATATTTCCACCCCACTCATGTTATAATCTGCTCAAGTTAATGAACAACATTCTCCATCATGCCCATGTTGAAGCCAAATATACTTTGCTCTTATTGTGATATAGTGCAGTGTCCACTTTGGCTTATCCCAACCCGCTGTCCCACAGATTAGTGAAGCTTTTGGGAAGTGGAA
>CH002697.1:716006-739176 GCA_000149265.1 Ciona savignyi
ACCGCATCAACCAACCCACACCAACCTTGCATATACACCCCATCAACCAACCCACACCAACCTTGCATATACACCCCATCAACCAACCCACACCAACCTTGCATATACACCGCATCAACCAACCCACACCAACCTTGCATATACACCCCATCAACCAACCCACACCAACCTTGCATATACACCGCATCAACCAACCCACACCAACCTTCGGGTTTATGTACGACAAGATGGGTTGTTACGTCGAGTTTCATCGCCCCACTATACTCCCCACCGAACTTTATCACCAATTTCTGAATCCGCGATCGTTCAGTTGATCCGAAACCTGTCACACAAATCGAACATCCAAGAAAAATGGGACATTTGAAATCAAGCCATCTTCCCTCCTTTGCCGATATGTACCTACAAGACGTAAAAATCACAGAGTTATTACAGTGTGCTGTGTATCATACGTTTGGCATGTTTAGTAATAGGGATGCACAATATAGAATTGATCAACGAATTTGAATCTTTACAAGAAATTTGTAAAGAATAGTTAGGATTCTAAATTGTAAACGTAAAATCACGGCTGCGATCCATCGCGCGACAACATGCAGTTGAAATGGCTCTTTAAATGCAAAAGTTGCCGACCCCTGCCCTAGGTGGTAAAGATTTTGCTTTAAATAACACTGACCATTGTTACAACACCCACCTCGATTGTCCATGGGTCCAGAGATGGGCGATCCAATCCACCTTCATAATCGGGATTTTAACGTGACAAGCACTGAAATATTTCACCGACCCCACTTCTTTCACCACTAGGTGGGTCACACTGCCAGTGAGCTCACGAGAAACCTTACCCCCCATTTTTTCGACAAGTGTAATGAGCTCAGCCTGTTGCAATTATATTAATTATTTATACTCTTGAGGTAGGATTTATTCATGAGTATTTAAAGACTTCTTTAGTTCACATACGTCTTTTGTACACATGCCCACTGTTAAGAACAATTATACCTTCTGGCGGCAGTTAAGCACAATAGTACACCTAATTCCCACTGTCAAGCATAGCAATACACCTCATGCCTACAGTCGAGCACAGCAATACACCTCATTCCAACAGTCAAGAACAGTAATATACTTTACTCCCACAGTTGTACCTCATGCCCACTGTCAAGCATAGCAATGCACCTTGTAACCGCAGTAAGCCGGCACAAATGAATGACCCACCCTTGTAGTTGGTTCGATGTTGGAAAAAGAGACGAGGGTTCCAAGCATCGTTAGATTGCATACTGGGTACTTCAGGTCACTCTTGAGCTGGATCTTGTGCTTAAGCACCGTGATTGCACATTGGGGCCCGATCACCGGGAATCCTAATTCCACTAGGTGAGTTACTTCATTATCTGGAATATAATATCATATATGATTCATTGGGACATCATACATAATTGTTGTAACATCTTATATGATTGTGATCACATATGGTTGTTTTATGTAGATTTTAGTTTATAAGCAAGGGTCGGAAATAAAAAGTTTAGATTAAGTTGAAAAATAACTAAACCTGTCAGCCAGCAAAACAGAACTGTTATCATAACGTTACACTAATTATGACATCATACTAATTATGTATCACTCTAATTATGACATCAAACCCATTATGACATCACACTAATTTATGTACAACACCAATTATAACAACACACTAATTATACGATACGCCCATTACAACATCACACTAATTATAATAATACGCTTATGACATCACCTTGCATTGGATCAACCACATAAATAACATCTTCCTCAAAACTATTTGGAACATCCGGTGGAGAAATCCAGGAATATTTGATTTTCTCGGATGATAATAACTGCAAAAGAAGATTGTCACGTTAACTTGGGGTTAAACATGCCCAGTTTGTGCTGTGTAATGTAAATTTATGCTGTCTGTTATTAGCAGCCCAATCTTTTGATTGTTAACTATACAATTGGATTTGTTTTTTCAAAATTTCATGAATCGTCAGATCACAAAGTGGCCACTGTCAGTTGTCACTATCAGGTTACCGGAGATACTGCAGTGTGTTTTTGTGTAATTCACACATGCCTTCTATTTGCTTTTAAGTCCTTTCTGTTTTAGGTTAATTTGACCATTTTGTAAACTTTTTGTGTCAGATGATGTTGAGCCTTTCACTAGTACAATTTCGAAGAGTATACTATAAGTTAATCACAGCAACACAATTGCATATCTAATGTTTCGTACCAGTACCTCTTAATACTACAGGACCGCTTGGATCGCATGGAGCGCGTGAATCGCTTACTATACTTCGTAATTGCAAAAGCCATGATACTAATGTTAGGGTTGGGGTTAAAGTTAGTTCTGGGTTTGAGAAGTGTTTGGGGCAGGGTTAGAATTACTTTTCAGTAATTACTTTCCATAGCAATCTAAGTGATCCAAGCGATCCTGCAGTATTTAGAGGCACCCGTTTTGTACACAAGTCCAAATAAATCTTCTAGCACCCCTGAATGTCCGACAAAGTGTAAAAATTATTGAATAAAGGTGGAAAACTGTTGTAAATTATAAATTACAAAAATAAATTTAAAAAAAGTTTGAACCTCTGAAACTGCGTCCAAGTTTTCCCTCCCTTCGTCGCTGAGTGGAAAAAGCCGAACCTCGTTTTTCGACATTTTGCATTTTAGTATTAAAAAAATCAATCTGTTTAATGTGTCTAGCTAAAGAAGAAAGGCGGTATCAGAGTGAGGGTATAATCATCATAGACATTAACGTTATACACAGAAAAAGGGTTTATTTTATCGCAACATCAATTAATTACAATCAAATACATTTGCATTCACACTTTATAGATGTGGTACCAAAGTATAATCCTGTGTTGTGCTTGCAACAAGTTATTATTTAAACTTTGATGTTTAAAACTTTGCCAGTTTATCCAAAACAAAGCTTTTGTATTGCAGTGTGGTTGAACTAGTAAATATTAAGGTCTTTTGTTAACTTGAAATGAAAAACGCAAGGCATAATCACAAATGAATGGCATGACAAATACCTCCTGCCCACCTTGTAGTTGCAACAATATTTGTTTAACTATTAAAAACACTGGGTTCAGGCAATGTCTCCTAACTGCCTTTGGCCGGGACACAACCGATTAACTATCTGTAAATTCCAGTTCCCCCTTTTAACTTCTGTGAATGTAATCGACCAAATGAAAGATCAAAACTTTTTGTATGTTTGACTCTTTTGTTCCTATGAGTAATACAACTAATTAGATCAAGAAAAATCTGTAGTTAAACAATCATAAAGTCAGTTCGAATAGCCAGTCCGAATATAAGGTAGGAAAAAACTAAATACAGGAAAGAAGAAAAAACTAAACAATACAATAAATATTAGGTGGTTAGGATTAGTGGGCTGGGATTAAAGTAAGTGTTAGTTTTGGGGTTAAGATTATTGTTTGGCGAAGGGTTAGAACAGTTTCCATAGTTTTAGATAGATAGGATAATTATGTTTATCCCCGTAAATGGGAAAACCAAGGGGGTTAACACACGGGCAATCGTCAGATCACCTCGCGTCCATCGTTGGGTTACCGGAGCTATTGCAGTGTGTTGTATAGCCTATGATATACACGTTCCTTCAATTTGGTAGAACCCATTAATCCGCTGGGTTCAAGCAATGTCCTTAAAGTGCCTTGCCCACGGATACAACCGACTAGCTAGCGACCAGTTTCGCACCTGCAACCTTTTGATTGAAAGGCGACGCACTTAACCGCTAGATCAACGGGCCGGACATTTTGGGGTGTTTTACACGATAAATCGTTTAGTGACCAGTTACCCTTCTTGCAACCTTCCCTTTATTTAGTGTTGCCCTCAAGGGCACGAAACTGGTTTCTATCTTGTCCTTGAGTAAAATGATGGGTTTTATCAAATTTAAGTAACGTTCAAATTATAGACAACAAACTTCATTAACTCCGGTAATCCGACGGTGGGTACGAGGTTATTTGACGATTGTCGGTGTGTTAAACGACAAATGCGTTTTTCCATTTACGGGGATAAACATCCTGTCAAAGTAAAACTTTCACATGTTAATGACGTCACACATCAAAACAATCCGAATTCCCGCGCTTTAAAACAAGAGAGCTGACAAACTGTAAAGTTAGGCTTAAAAACATATCCAAATCGTTTTATTTAAAGTTTTTTTATGTGATACAAATCATACTTTTAAAAAAATAATTCTACTAAATAAACCCCTTGAAAAGTACCATACAAAAGCCATTTCGCTACTTTATTTAGGCATACAAATTATTGAATGAAATCCTGTGTACTGTAGTGCCCTCATGTGTTACATAAGATTTATGATCGCCGCAGCCGACATTTGCGCTGACATAGCGTCATCACTGAACTATTATTACCGCAGCTGTCGAAGGCTATAAAAGTTTATTTCACTTTGGCTCCTGATGGAAAGGCTCCTAACGGAGAGATCCTAACGCATTAATAACATCTTGTATGTGACGATACTGAGAGTTTTATCTGGAATCTATGTCGTTGAAACATCTAACGCTTTAACTCGTAACTGGTACTAAGTTAATCGCCGCAATTGCTCGATACAATTGATGTTATAAAACTACTGAAGCTTTGATCGACAATTAACCACAGAGGAGAGTAGTCAAGTTGCGGAGACGTTTACGCAGAAAAACGCTGAGACGTTTACGCAGAAAAAAACTAAACTAAGTGCATTAAACAAAAACGGTAGCAATTCCTCCATTGTTTTTACCACACCAAATAGCTTTGGTAAACTGACTACGAGTACTATAAAATTGGACGATTACGTGTTACAAACGCCAGCATTACATTGAGTCTTTTAAAAGAGCATTTTGCCTAACATTTTTAACATTACATTAATTAAGAGTTTTGAAGCAGCCAGCGTACATTCCAAGAACGTTTTAAATTGAATAGATAAATCATTTGGGGTGTTTTACACGGTAAATCGTCAGAAAACCTCGTGAATACGAAAGTAACAGTAAAACTATTTTTCACCCACAGATTACCGAACCTATTGCAATGTGTCCAGTTTTAATAAAACCCATTATCCACTGGGTTCATGTCCTCCAAGTATCCTATCCAAGGACGCAACCGACTAACTAGCGACCACTTTCTATATATACTCTTAACTTTTTATGCGAAAGGCTACGCACTAACACAACAAGCTCCTAGGCCAGTAACGAAAAATCAATTAAGTTTAGTTGTATTTTATTTTCGCCCAGGTTACATCAGATTCAGGAAAGAAAAAAGGCGGCAAAACGAACATTAGTTAAACATAGGTAAATAAAAAAGATTATATATTATTTAAATAGAACAAGCGTGACCGTTAAACCTAAGTAAATTGAAGTAAATTCTTACAATATTTTTAATAATTTAACGAATAATAACACAGTAATTAACCGAATAATCAAACCCTATGAATTATTGATACTAAACAATTTAGCAATAGAAAAAAAACTATCCATTACCTGACCAAAAAGATAACAAGACTTCTTCACAACTTACACATCAAATAAAAGTAAACTCTTAAGTCTTGCACTGAACCCAACACTAAGTTCAACCTCACAACTGACCTTTATTTTAGTGTACAGATTTCAATCCTTTCTTTTGTCTGCTCCAAAACTTACTTAATCTTCATTGTCCACAACCCTAACAGCAGTAAATTGCTTTTATTAAGCATTTATCCTTCTTTTACCAGTTGTTGAAGTTTATATTTTTTACCAAAATGCTTAACATTTGTTTGGTTAACCCTTAAAGTGACATTTTGCCGGATTTATTTTTTTATTGGCGACTCAACGCATGCACCAAGTAAGAACATATTATGCTGTGAGCACCAAAAACAGAAATAGAAAAATAAAAATTAGAGCCAGCTGTGTGTAGCAGATTTATTATCCGGACTTGAACAAAAGTACAGCAACTTGTCCGAGATAGAAATAAATGAAATGCTTAGTTTCATGGGTGACATAGCTGCCAAAGTTTCGGCCACAGATGCAGTGCCAGGTTGGGTTGTACTTTTTGTCAAATTCCTTCTTGATATATGCCGCAATATCTTTCTCAATGTTGTACTTCTCCAACGCCTGTTGGTGTTTTATAATCAGTTTATTTTGATTGTTTGGGTCAGGGCACCTTATGGTGACAGTCGGGGTGAGAAAGCTATTGCAGTGTGTGGAAAATCAGATTTAACTTAATTAATTACACTTATTAGATACAATTGGGTTTAACGTTAACGAGGGACACTGCACACTAAAATAAAGATTAGTGCGTTAGATTTACTGCTTGGGTTTGTTTTCCTTCCCTCATTTTAGCTTTGCCCTTGTAATAAACAGAAATACACCTTATGCCCATAGTCAAGTTATCAAAACTATTACAGTGTATGGATAAGGCATTATTAATTTATATATGGGCCATTACATATTACTAGATTAGATCAATGTAAGTGACTTGATTAAGGGAACAGTAATACAGTCAAGTTGTTATAGCTATGCAGGGTAATTGCTTCAAGGAATGTATAATGATTTGATACACTTTATGCCCACAGTTAGAATAAGGTACATTCACAAACCTGAGTAGCACAATCTACTGCATCTTGTTGCATGTCTTCGGCCATGTCGGCATTTTTGATCACAGCTTTTCTGTCAGACATCTTGGATTCTGTAAAAAAAAATACAAATTGATTTTGAAATACCAGAAGAAACCAAAACTTTCTAAAATATATATTTAATGATATATTTATTACACAATTTAAAATATTTCAGTTAAACTAAATTGAAATTATCGTAGTAAAATTTTCATAATTGATTTAAGATTCAAATTATAAATATTACAAACACAAACTAAGTTCTGGTTATAAACGGTAAAATATACCATAAAGTACAAAAAATAAAAGAATAAATACGGTATGATAGTTTAAAACCGAAGATACGATAAGTACAATTTAAAATCTAACCTGTTATGTTGGACGTTGGAGATGAACTGTGATACAAGAATTCCGATCCAGTCTTATCTTAACTCTGGCATAAACCGTTGCTATAAGATACGTCGTCTGATTGGTCAAATTTCAACTGTTTACGCACATACTTTATTTTGATTGGTCAAATTTGACGTGTAGTAATAACCTCAAAGCAGCCGTAGTTTGGAAAATTAAATTGCTATAGTAACTTTTCATACTGTGGGATAATATTGACCTATGACTAGTTTTAGTGGAATGAAATGTCGTTATAACTATGTCGCAACTCTCTTTGACTTTATTGATGTGTTCTGATTTATATGTATTTAACTCCTGTCATGGCATATAATGTAATCTAAAATAACAGGCACAACACAGTCCACTTATAAGCTAATTTATTTTAAAGAATAACGTAATTATCATAATTAGAAAACATCGCATTACGCATAATACGAAACCTATCGTAGTAGGTATTGTAAAATACTACATAATCTTTGTTAATGACCCATTCCGACGATATGACATACGGTATGTTTAAGGAAACGATGACGTAGATCTGATGGACCGAAAAAATTTGTAGTGAGGATTTTGAAACACCGTTAATATATTGCGCTTGGCTATGATTTAAAGCACAACAGTTTTATGTTTGCTGATATTTCGGTTATTAAACTTTTACAAAGTAAGTTGGACAAAACGTTTCACGCTCTCACAATAAAAATGGCGCCACTTTTCTCTACACATGCCTATGAACTTGCATGACAGACATAAAACCTAAAGGTATATTAGTAATTTGAAATCAAATAGATTTTATTCCAAATCGATCCAACCCTTTCCGCCAAGTGGTTAAAGAGCTATTAAAAATACCCGCAGTTAGAAACTTTTGTGGCGAAACTAGACTTACCGTGCGTTTTATAGATGCTCTCATCCCTATGATGCAGGCGCAACTAGCGTATTCTCTAGGTATCGTATAACCCAAGGAGACATTAAGTCCTCAAAAATAATTGTCTCTCATTCAGTTGTCGGACGAACCCCTTCGCTGCATAATTATGAGGAATAGGCTAAATTGCGACCGGGTGTTACGAATGGTTGTGTCACGTCATATAAATCATTGTTTTTGACGAGTAAAAATGGGTAATCCCCTATATCAACATATTATGGTTGGAGACATGGCGCACTTTACATTGCCCCGGCCGGCTATCTTTTAATAACTTGTTAAAGTTAAACACATATTAGTGTTTAGCCTATACACTCAATGACTGAGTTTAAAATACTTTGCCAATGTACACATGGGACCAAACTTAAAATTAGAAAATGTAAGGCACTTGGTTTAAACCAAAGATTCAAACGTGAATTGCAGATTCGCAAAAAAGGCGACTTAAAAGTTTCAAAAAGCGAAACTTAAAGATTAAAGAAACACTGTTTAAAGACTAATTGCCTTTTTAGAACAAAATACTTCATGAGACTACCATATAATTTAGAAAAAATATAATATAAGTGTGTCGCTTTGACTCAAAATCAAGTTATACATATTTTTCTTTTATAATGTAGTTAAAATACTCCACCGTTAGTTGGCGCAACGTGATTAATTTGGTTTGGTGCTAAAATATCGATGTTCTATAAAAGTAAGATTGTGTTCTACCCTCCTGAAGAACATGCAATAATGACTTAACTTTTAACCTAAACAACTTAATTTCCTAACTTTAAAGAATCCCTAAAATTTACCCAGCAACTCGGCCATGATCACGAGACCCTTGTACAAAATTCCCATGTTTTCCCATCGGTTATAACAACTCCAATAAACTGGTGCGTGCATTCGGGTTACGGAAGCCATTACACTGTTTAGTTTATTTTGGAGACAATGCTTATATATCTGTTTAATTCATTATACTTCACTAAGTTTAAGCAAGGTTCACTAAATGTCTTGTCCAAGAATTTAACCAACTAAAGCTGGTTTATATGAATAAACCAGCTGACTGCTGACACCTCAACGGACTACACTATGGGCTAACAGGCCTTACAATACCCATAGATAAAACCTTTACCAACAGGTAAAAGTTCGGCCCATAAGTTTATATTTAGAACATATATCCGCCAGCGAAATAAACTTTAACTATAAAATTTCAAAAACTTGGCTGTCGCCACGCGTTGCCGGGTAATATAAACGAATAACGAAATAATCAACAACATTTTGTTATAGCACCAGAAACTTAACTATAGACATGTAGTATCTTGCCAGATGCATTTTTCCAACAAGTGCCATGCATGTTGCTAGACCTAACCACCCGATTAAATATTTAAACTGATTTACATATTTTTGAAATAATTAATAATTGGGACTATTGAATTTTGTCTACGCCAAACTATACTTTACCGGTAAAGTTTCGAACCAAATTGCATGACGCAATTTTGTAGATAGTTTAAGTGCGGTGTATTGTTTATATAGTGTGTTGGTGTGCACAGAACCTATGGTCACGAATCATATCTGATAATTACAAAGTGACCTTTACTGAAAATTTAATAACAAACTCGCTGGGGCGGGTGTCTGTCTGAAGAGCCTCGATCACCGACCAAACTTTCATAGCTTATATCTATCTACCTTGGCTTGTTTACGATTCTCGATTAAAATCCAATTAAACTCCGGCGCTTCGGAGCGCTGTGAAATTCTCGACTAACGAGTCTCTTGCTGCGAGTAGAAGGAAGCCAACTTCGAAGCTTATATTATCTCTATTGCCATGGTTAGTGGAACGACACACAGTACGTAAAGCGCAGTACACCGATGGAACTATTCGCGTGAAATTGACATTAAATATTTGTGACGACACAGTAAGCGTTCACCCCATTGCGTGGACCATGTTCGAGTGATTGAGACTGAGCGTGAGGTTTCCCGACCCAGGTGCGGCCGGCTGGGGCGCCGGGTGCGACGGGTGCATGCCGTGATGGGGCGGGGGCAACATCGGGTGAGTGTTGGTGAACCCAGCCGACCCAGCAAGGTGGTGGGGCATGTGGGGGTGGTGGTGCGCGGGGTGCACACCCCCAAAGGTGTGCCCGAACTGGCCACTGTAGGCCGCCGCGGCCGCTGCAGCCGCCCCGAAGCCCCCTGGGCTTTCAAAGAACTTGAAATTCGCGGCGTCGAATCTCGGGTCTCTACATACGGAAGATTTCTTCAACTTTGTCGAGATTTTGCGGTTCCGGGTCTGGATTCCCTCTTTCTTCATCGTGAGGGGACGGTTTACCTGTAACATCAATTATTCAGCCATTTAAAACACAACCGAGGAGTTACCTCGAGTGAGAAAACACAACAAACATCCCTGCTGCCTTGACTGTGTGTTTATTATTCTTTCACATGAAACGCAAATGCAGGGCAAATTATTATCACAAGTGACAATCTTTGACAAGTTAATCAGGAGTTTAAATCTATAAAGCACCCTTTTAAACCTTCTAAATCCCGCATATTAAAAAGCGTATTGAGAAAAAATCTATAAATTTGCCCTAAACTATAATCTAACTTTGCCTTAAAATATAATGCGTTAAAAAGTGTAATTATTCTTCGATTAAAAAGCTCCACTCAAAAACGCGACGCGAAATATTAATTTTAACCCGCCGTAAATTTTCCGGTTGGTGTCGCACTTTCGACGCCATTTTGTTTCGCTAATTCAGCGCATCGTAGCAGTCTAATGATGTGTATTTTTTGAATAACCAATTTTTCTGTAAAAACATATTTTCGGGTTTTTTGTTAACTATTTAAAATACATCTTATGCTAGAACGGTTTGAGATTTTTAAGTAACTCGTAATTTTTCAGGAATAAAGGGAAATTTGTTTGAAAATCAACATTTGGATTCGTTTATTTGCGGTTGGAGTGATCTGTGGGGCGTGTCGAACCACGTGGTAGATCACGTGGAAATAAAACGTGCCCAAAACCCACAAAACAGCCCCCGAAACGCCGCAGCCTATATAAAACCCGGTTTCACCCACAAAAGAAGGGAAAACTCCCTACTTACCCCATGTAGTTTATAATAGAGCCCACAGGCGTTGCAGACTGGGTCTCCGCTTGCGTTTCTTCGCCAAAGGGTGGTTGTGGTGGTCGAACAATTCGAACAACTGGTGCCCGCCCGCCGCGCTGCCGACTGCAACAAAATGGATGACGAATAAACACCACTATTACACAATACACATAAAATAATTGAAGTATATTTAAAACAACGTGTATAGCACCGGATGCCTGTAGCGTGGCTAAATATTTTTTAATGTGGATTTTGAGAAAAAAAAAGTTTTAAACAACACACGCGCGAATACGCACCGCGTCCGCCATATTTCTCTCCCGTTACATCACATTGCACTTAATCATTACACCGCACGTCACAATTAAAAAGTTAAAAATCACGATATTCGATTATCGCGTCGCATTGGAACGGAATCGGCTGAAAAATCTTGACGCGAATTGATGGCAATCGTTGTGACGACATAAACCATGACTATCCAAACAATCAAGTTCAAGCAAGGGTCAAAGTTCGGGATTGTTTGAAAACGTCACATCCGATCGGATGCGAAAGGCTTAAAAACTGACAAAACAAAACATTTGATATAAAAGTTAATCCATGAATACTTTCGATAAAAATACTAAACCAAACTGACACAGATGAATAAAACAGCATTTTGCAACAGTTTCAGTTTCATAGTTGTTGCCATTTTCGATAAAACGTGCATAATATTTGTTTACAAGGACAATTTCGGGCACTTACAAAAGGCTTCCTTGAAAGGTGTGAATTGATGTGTTGGCTCGAGAAATTTGCACTAAAACCAACAACAAAAATTGAAACGCTTGGATTAACCTGACTGATATGACGCAATTTGCAAACCAGTACGTGTAGCAAAATTTGTTTAAGGATAATTTTTGTGAATGTCTTTGAAAAATTGAATTACAAAAAAAAACAGTAAAAAATGTAAACTCTTAATTTATAATTTTTATTACTTTTCATGCATTTAAACGACCATACAAATATTTAAATTCCAATCACATTTGGTGGAGATTAGGGTTATTAGATTAGGGTAGGGTTCATTTTTTGTAAGGTTTAGCAGGAATAGTGTAATTAAGTTTATCCTTGATATGATTAAACGAAACCTGTTATGACTGAAACGTAGAAGGCTTTTAGATCAGCACATTTACAAGGTCAAACTGTACATTAAAGCGAAATCCCCTCGCATAAAAAATCATGACAATGGTCTTTGTTTTCAAAAAAATAGCCTTTGTCGCAAAAAAAGTTATTAAACTGCCCATACTTGAGAGCTTTTGCTTGGTGCCCGTGGCAAAATTATCTTTTTAGCAAATTTAACGGCAATTGCGACATTTTTAATGATTTTTCATTTATAAATCAAATATATGCCATAAACTGTCAACGTTTATTTCTATGAGCATACAGCTCAACAGGCCACTTTGTAAAGTAAACAAGTAACCCTGTTTTGTGTCCTATTAAGCTTGTAGTACAATAACTTGTACCACAATATAAGTACAAAACGCACAAGGCAAATTTTTACATAGCTATTTCGGCCTTAGATAAGGTATGTTTATAGTTTTTTCGACTACTCTGTAAAATTCGCCCAGAATTTTAAGGTATGAATATATTTTTTTTCAATTTAAACTATTGCAGCATTTACAATTTGCAAAACTTAAATGAGAGATAATTCGGTGCCATTCTTTGGTTTATTTGTCATTAATAAAGCTTTATCACGAAGCTTAGTCTTGAAATGAATACCGGTATGTCTTAACTTTGTTTTACCACACTTTCGTTTAATTATCCAAACAAAAATGTCTGTAATGCTGCGTTTCCAGGCAGACTAAGAAAGCTGTGGATGGTCGATTCAACTCTTCACGGTTAAGTTTGAAAGGAAATTTTGTCACTTTCTATTTTTACTGCGAACACTCGTTCACCTGGCTATATATGCACCTTGCAACAGTCGCTATTGTGATGTCAATAACGCGGTATTTGGAGTTCGACGCACATAATGACGTAATAATGTCGATTGTCGGGAATGATTGTTGCTTTCATTATCACGTCATAGGCGACGCAGTGGAGCCTTATCAAAGGGCGCGAGCGCTTAATAAGGTTGGGGACTTACCAATCGCTTCTTGGGCTTTATAAGAGGTCTGTTCTGCCCGTTCATTTTATGGTACAATCCACAAGCATTGCACAGGTAGTGCCCTGTCCCGTCCCGTCTCCACAATGGCGTCGCAGTGGCTCCACAGTTGACGCATTCCCGCCCTTCTGTGGGATATATGGGTGCACAGTTGAATATACGGAATCATATATGGCGTTTAACGCAATTTCCCTTAAGTGTGTATCTCCCTTGTGCTGTATAAACCCGATGTACATAATTATTGTGCATTATCCGCCATTTACACCGAATAGAGTAGGTGTACACCAACCGCAAAAGTTGGTGTGATTGCCTTTCCAAATTTAAAGTTCTAGATTAAAAAAGCCCTATAATAAAACGCTAACCACCCGTCAGTAGAAAGGGCCAGACATATACAATATTGTGAAAAACAATAGTGGTATAGAAACCCACCCAATATCTAGAAGGATAGGCTTAATGCTAAATGCGAAAGTGTAAACTTGACAAGCCTCCAAGCCAATATAAGTCTGCGTGCCCTGGTTTACAGTCAAGCAAAGTTCACAGAATTCGACACAACAACACTAATTCTGCAGGCAATTTCGTCGTGATGAAGCACATTGCAACAAAATTTGCCTTGTTCCAGTGATTACTATACTAACGAAAATCTATCCTGGCCTACAGTAAAAAATATTAAATAAAAATGAACGAATATTTTTGTTCAGGTAATATTAAATTAAATAATTGCAACCAGCACCGTACCTGTACTCGATCTGTTCTTCGTTTTGCTCTTTCCCGCCCCCGAATATGACGTAGCCACTTTTCCGGGGTCCTGCGTGCTGTGGTATCCAGCTCCCGCCCCCGGGTATTCCCCCGCAGTCATATAGGGATGGGAATAGGACATAATGGAGCATGACGTCACAGGGAGGTCGTTGCAGGCTTCTTTCGGTCGTTGGTAACCGTGGTGATGGTGCTGGCACGACTCTAGTGACGTAGGAGTTGATGACGTCACATGTGGGTGACGTGGCGTCGATATCCCGCTTGTTGATGTCAGAGATGTGTCGACGTCATCTTTGGGAGGCGTCGGGAAAGCGTGGAACTTGGACGACGCAGCTGTGTCGTCACAATTGATATTCGGGGCGCATCTTGTGTCGTCACAGTCGTTGGAAGAAGTGCTTCGCGAAGTCGGAGCTTCGAGCTTGACGGGAGACGCGGGTGGGTAGACGTACCTCGAGAACTCGGTGGGTTTGTTCACACCCCAGATATTGTGGTGAGGCGGCATGTTCGCTGGGGGTAGCGACCCGAAACTCTTCGACGAACCCAGCCACGATGAGATGCCACTTCCCCCGCTTCCATGGGGGTTCTGGTGAAAATGGGACGACCTGACCGCGCACGAGCGTTCCGCTTCAGCCCTGGCCACCGCAGCCGCTGGAGAATATTCCATGTTTAATTGGCCGCCCACTTGCACTTGCTATTTATACGCGTCCGCCCTTTTTCCTAATTCCTGAATTGCTGCAATCAAAACCCACAAAATCGGGCCGCCTCGCTTTTCGGCGTGTAATTGTGACGCTGTACATAGCTCAAGTGACGCAATATCCGAGAAATGTTGACAGCACAATAGGGTAAAGCGTTGGCAAAATTATGCAGCGATATTTAAAATTCTGTTCTTTTAAATTTTAGAACCATCTAAAAAATGTAATCCAAATGGCTACATGCCACCTTCTTTCAAAATTTCACCAAAAACCGATTTAAAAGTTATCACATAACATCTCTAATGTTTTTATTCCGGGTGGCCTTTAAAAATTAATTACCTTTTTATTTGCAGAGACAACATACAATAAAGATAACGACAGGCATTGTCTATGCATTTTCAAAATTTTACCAGTATCAGCTCAGAAAATTATTGGAAATTATTTTAGATAGCCTCCAAAATTAAACTAACTATTTTATTTCACCCAATAAACGTACTCGGAAAATTTCGAGAAAATTTGTTTTTAAAAACTTCGATGTGTTAAAAACTATAGCTTTTATATTTGATAGATTTTTCCATAATTTAGTCGATGCGCCCATGGTCAAAATTAACGGAGTGATCCAATCCAGCAAACGTTTTTCGAGTCAGCAATGACATGCATAACAGAACTACTAATCCCGACAATTCATTATTCAGTTGTGACAAGTAATTCCCAATATTTGGAGACGAAATTAATTCCGCGCCCTGAAAAGCGTGAAGTAGGCAACCCGCGAAGCATTAATTGGGTCCCGTGGGGTCACAAGGTCAAAGATAGCAATCTATCCAAAAGGAGCCCCTTTTATAAATCATCCTAACTTTTGAATTATTCATCGCTGCTCAGAGCTGAGTGCCACAGCGTGTAATATCCTAAAGCCGAAGGATCTGCATATGTTTTGATAAGAGTAAGAATAACTCGCTCCGTAAATTTGAAGTCGTTTATTTTTCGCAATTTCTCGCCTCGGCTAAGTTTCCGCCCGCGGGCTCTAACCAGCCTGTGCACATAGGTCGCTGAATGCTGGCGGAATAATCATAGAAGAAGCGAATTTGTCATCCTCGCAATGCAACGCCTTATTGCGTAACAAAGCGCATCAGTGACATAACAGAACCTCGTTGTGATATAATCTTATCTCAAATAGTAGGTTCTTTGTGATTTACTTGTATGTGGTATAGAATAAAACATAGAATCGACGGAAACTGTCGCCACAGCGTCTCTTATAGTTGAAATGTGTTCGTTCGATTAACAGTACGGCGTTTTGAAAGTCGCGAAGATATTATATTACTGTACATAAAGTATTATTTGTAAATAAATAAGCAGTTTTGTTGGTAGCACACAACCAGAGTCCTGATCATATTTATTTGTACACAAATCAAACTTGATCACCACGCCAACTGTTATAAATGCTTATACATAAATCCTACGTAACACAGCACACGATCTGTCCATCAAAGTAAAATTACCACAGCTCTGTCCATTAACATTTGGCTCAACTGGCCCTTATAGCATGTCTTCTTTAAGTGTCAACCCCCCTCCCAAAAAATATTTGTAAACGAAAAATTACATTTTTAAGACGAGCATGATTTGAAACTTAGAAACAAAAAAATTTGTGAACGAAAAATTACATTTTTAAGCCGAGCATAATTTGAAACTTAAAAACATAATATGTTTCTAGGCATATTATGCCTTTAATAAGTCGTTATTTATGTTTTACTTTACATGAAGCGGTTGTTCGATCAGCAATTATTTCTAAACTAACTAAGTAACGCACATCTCGTTCTATATTTAATCGACTGGTAATATACTAGACTATTGTGCGTAGTAATATACTGATGATCGACAGGATGAAATCGCTGCTCCCGAAAAACCACAGAGAGAGTTGTGAAAGGCCCAGTTGTCAGGTGAATGGAGCGATATTTTTAAACAAATTGGGAGCGAATACGCCAATGCACCAGCGACAATATCTTGTGCTAATACACAGGCAAAGACTACTAAAAATAGCTGGATAGCTTACAACACTAAATAATATAAACCAGGGTCATCTCTATGTTACACGTGCTAGTTATCTAATCTTTCACGAACAAGGTCTTAACAGATGTATTGAAATATTTCTTGGGCAAGGAAAGCACCGATCGGCGCTCATAAGCAGGTAGACTCACCGTTCAGCGATCTCTGATGAGCTCTATACTGCATGTAGTAGCCGCCTTGGCCGTCTATATGATGGAGATATGCATCGTCCCTGTATCCCGGTTCTATGTACGGGGTTATACCCGGATGTGACGACACACCACCCCCTGACGTCACGTCAGGGTGGTGTGATGACGTCATAGATGGGTGCGCGAACCATCGATGTTGTTCGGAGCTTGCAGGCATCATAGTCACTAGTATTATGTAATAATTGGTTCTAGTACCTGGAATGCAACAGTAGTTGATTCAAACTAATTCTACAGTTAAAATGGCGACCGCGCTTCAGTCTTTGTAATAAATAAAGGGTACACGGTATAGCAAATATTTTAAATTCGTTAACACCATGGTTTTGATGTTATGCGATTAAGCAGCTTTCTGTGCGTATTCTAAGCTTTCGTGGTGCATATTGTGACGTAATAGGCAATAACAATATGGCGATTATTTCTGACAAGAGCGTTCGCCCACTGAGCTTTGGGAATTCGTCCAAGAAGCAAAATAATCAAAAATAACAAAGTTATCGGGTAACCAGACATCCAATATCCCTGAACCTAGGAAACCTGGCAGATCTCAACTGAAAAAACTCACAAATTTTCAAGTTTTCTCGATTTAGCTTTCAAAACAAATTAAACATTCAAATGAAATGAATGTTATGCAATCTTTAGCTAATTAAAACCGAACCGTACCAGCTCGAAATCGCTAAATTGTCGACCACCTTCACCACCGCAACACGACCGGTGCACAGCACCGCCAAAGCAGGTGAAGCGGTGAGCCGACTAACAGTCCAGACAAACACCAGTTCGAAACTTCTTTCCTTGCCGCCATATTGCTTTTTAGGCGATCGCTTCGAAAATATTAAAAATCGACCTCATTTTATGAAAATGAGATAAAATATGAATAAAATACACAACACTGGACTTTGTGAACCCGTTGAGGAGCCTCTATTAGTTTATTGTGATTTTCTATTTTTAAACCATATTAGGGAAATATTGATACATAATAGAGTAACTACTTTGACCCTGAACCCCACAAAATTCGATTTTTGCGCCGCGATTAGTTCGACAAACAAGATAAAGGACCACTGTTATCGCACAATGTTGACTTTTCGCGCTATATCTTTCGCCACTTTGTTACGCAACAATTAGTTCCAATTGTTTCAAGAGTGGGGGGGGCAGTCCTCGATTGTGACGAAGCAAAAAGTAAGCGAATCCGCGGGCACCAACAACCAAACAGAAAAAAATACCAAAAATTCGTCTGAAATGTTAGTTTTTGAAAACGACTGAATATTTCTGTGAGTTTGCCTGGGGCAAGGCGAAGCGAGGGTAGTTTGTTGACCAAATCTAAGCGGCACCTTGCATCTTCGGCTTTAATCGGAGAATAATTGAAAATCGAATTAAGGCGAGCGATCCATTGTTACCTCATAATCGACACTGTCATTACGCTTGATTATTTCGTCACAAGCAACCTTTCATTACTGCCGCTACTTGGTCACAACTTGTGCGATTGAATTGTCGTTAGCGAATGAGTATTCGTCAGCACAGGGCATTACTGCATATTGTGATAAAATATAGCGTATGTGACGTCACAAAAGCTCAAGAGATAAGCAGAACATTGTAACCAACGAATTATACAAGAAAAACAATTTCAACGAAAATGCATTTTTCAAATTTAATGATTTATTACGTCACAATGCGTTTTAGCGGGGCAAGACTTTACAATCGAACGGAGAATATTCGAACAAATTGTTTCTTAACGTTGCGCGTTCGGGAACTTGATACATAATGGGGTTTTATGATGTAACAATAGACGAGATAATAACGACAAAGTATAGCTGGTGATTCGAGGATATAGTGACGACATAATAGTGAATTGATTCTCGAATCCAAATTTGTTGTCCAAATTAATTTTTTATTATTTGGTTCATTTAAGCAGTAAACGTTATGGTAAATACTTATTTTGGGTGCAATGTCTGCAATAAATAATAGGGAATTACTTAGCTTTCTGAAGCTTATGTTCGATTTTGGTTCTTTAATTACACAAATTCACGACGAAGCAGTACAATCCGCAGAAACGAAAAACAACTAAAAGTTTGTTACAACAAGGCAAAGAACAACACAAGAAAAATGTTAAATTTGCGCTTTAACTACTGTCTTAAATTGTATCCGCAAATAAGGTTCAGTAATATCTGTAACACAAGTCGCCTTTACTGCTCGTTACAAACTCTTTTATTGTTTTAACTTAAAGCATAAATTTATGTTTTAACTTAAAGCGTACCAATTTAAGGGGATAGTTTTAACTAACAAATCAATTTTTTTTTATGTTAAGACTTAAAAATGTAAAGCTTTGCTGGAAACATTTACGAGAGCATGTATGATGAAAACACATTAAGTCGGAATTAGGGTACATTAAGGGAAAAGTTAATTGTGGAGACGTTTAGCTTTATGCGTTGCTTGGAAATAGTTGTACATTAATCAAATGGTACGTTTCTTTATCTAACTATGGAGGGTTTAGTTCTCGACTAATAATTCTATACGAAAACAAGAGTTATTGGGTATTTTTTGTGACGTAATAATAGTAATAATAATCAAAAATGTTAGAGACCACACTTAACTACTTACCAGAATAATAATCGAAATCAGCAGGCGTTTGGTTGCCGGGTAAACTTGTCAATCCTATGAAACTTGAATCCCGTGGAAACTTTATCAAAAAATGTTGACTGGGCGGTTGTCAAATTCGCGTGGCAAATAATAAATGGCGATTTAAATCTGACGTCGATATTAGACAAAAGCAAAACAAATTGCGTCAAATTGTGCAAGCGATGATTTTACTTTGTCGAGTTTTTCAAGTATAGATTAATAATGTTTCTACTGGGTTGAAATATTGGTGATTTTAGGGTTGCAATAAGTGAAGTCGAAACACGCTGTTTTTCAGGTACAATAGGTATAAGTTTATACAAATAATATTAATCAAAGAAACGAAAAATAACTTACCCAAGTAGGCCGAGCATGGTACAAGTCGGCCGAACAGGGTGAACTAAAACCCTTCCGCGTCTATCATTGCGACAATGAAGTTATTACAGGTACGAATCAACGCGTAATAATCGCATTGGCGGTCTCGCCTTTATAGAGACGATATAGTCGAAATTAACGCAAAGCAAAATACGGTACACAGCGCAAAGCACTCAAAAACGCAATAACTCGATGACTTTTAACTGAAGCTTTTTAACGATTCTGGGAATAAAAAACACAACTGGCATCCAAATTCGTCGTGCTATTTGAAACTACTTTCCTACACACCCGCGAAATTGCTTTCAGGTATTTTTCCATAATTAAATTCCTCGTAATTTCAATCAAGAAGGTTAGATTTTGGCAACGCTGATTATGAGAGTCAATATTTTTTTGAGGATCATTTGTTAAATTAGAATTGTGGCCGGTAATGGAGTATTGTTCGACTTTTTGCTTCCGAATATCGGTCAGAATATTAATTTTACGTCTTTTGAGACGTCTTAGTGTTACATTATAATAAAATATGACTAAAAACAAGTCCATTATCCGCAAGACATAATGGTTTATGACGACATAAATGCAGCGATGACGTAACGGCAATCAGTTCTGCACTCCCCGTTTTGCTTCTTGCGTCATAATCACAGTAACGGTTCGGCACACGATTGCTGCATTGCACTTCACAAACGGTAACATGTGAAGGATTCCCACAATTATGACGTAGTCAGATAAAACAAAAGCTCCACGTGACACGTCACGGATGGCTGCACAGGCGCCACGTGTTTAAGTGCCCGTACAAACTGGTCACTCAGATGTTTCGAGCAGTTTGGACAATCAAGACATTATTAGGTCAATAAACAATATTCCATCAGCGCATCCGGTCAAATAAAAATCGCGCTCCGACTCTCAGAGGTCAAGAGTCGCGTAGAAATGGACAAAGGTCAAGCGACAACTTTGACCGTACCCTTACGCCAACCATATCGACTTACCAGTCAAGTGGACGACTGGATATCAAAGAACCCGACCCAAGAGCTAATTAACCGAAATATGTTAATAACCCGACCGTCGAGCCTATACCTCACTGACAAAATGGCGTCGCTCGTCTGACGTATTATTTTCGAACAGAAGCGATTGTGACAAAACAATGTCGACGCTTTGGACGGCGTAAGATGGATCCGCGTATCCCACTTTTGTTCGGAAATTTCATTTCACTCGGGCAAACACGGTGGAATCGGCCCGTCGTCTCCCAGATGATTCGAACTAACTCTGTTATGGTCGAAATAAATATCCGGCGTTACTTCGCTACGCTGGCGCCTTTGTTAATTCTGTGCATAGCAGACATTATGACGTCACACTTGCGATTTGCAGATGCCGGTGGTGACGTAATACTGACGTCACGCCCCGAATCCACAAACCCTGACCTTGCGCTGCCCTTGACACCGAAGTTTCGAAATTTTGTGGAAGCCGTCGGTTTTAGTATATGCGATGTTATCTGGAAAGGTAATGGTCGAGGCGGCACTTGTTACACGCAAATGCTTTTGCGGGGTGGCCTTCAATGCTTGCTAATGGCTGCGCGTGTTTCAATCTTAGCTCAGTTGTAGATAACGCGCGAAAATCTGCCGATAAGACGGGATTTTGACCCAACACAAATAAACGACGGCAGACAGCTCAAATGTGCTTTGACATGCTTCGACGTATAAACACAAACTCAGTAATGAGAATTTAGTATTGCTGTTGCAGCACCACGGACACGAAAGGTGTGCAGGTAATAACCGGCTAGCATTGTCAGAGAAAACTTAATCGTCCAGAATAGCACTTTACATCGTGGGTAGAGTTACTAATACTCAAACTCTAGCCGATACACGGCGACATGTATACACCAATAAAACGAAACTTGATATTAATCCGACCTATCGGTTCCTTATCGTGACATCGCCGTACATTTACTCGCTAGTCTTCGCCTAAGCGTTGTTTTTAAAATATTTTAAAAAATATTGCTTCATAGAACCCTTTTTTTATTTGATATCTCTAGTTGTTATGATTAAAACTGTACCTTCGTGACGTCATAATGCCATTTGCTGTTAATGATGAACAATTTAAAAGGGATGAAACCAAATTTTAAAAGCAATCTTT
The DNA here is from genome assembly GCA_000149265.1 of Ciona savignyi. NCBI lineage: Eukaryota > Metazoa > Chordata > Ascidiacea > Phlebobranchia > Cionidae > Ciona > Ciona savignyi. The sequence goes on from CH002697.1 coordinate 737,895, forward strand.
TTGGTAATTCTTTACTAAAAAAACAAGTTTAATAAAAAAATGGATGAAGACTTTCCCCCGCCGTCGTCTGCTTCGAAGTACAATAAGCCGCAAATACCAGCAGGTACGAATTAGTAATAAATCCGGCCGTAAACATTCATGTGACGAGTTTACCAGGAATCCAGGATTTACTACAAGAAATCGGCTGCCAGGTTTTGCGTCACCAGCCCGACGATATTGTGAGATTCGTCTCGGAAATGCTAAACAAATTGGTGAGTAAGGGGGGTCAAAAAGGTCCGGAGCATAAATAATTCTCTTCTTTCGTTAGGTGGGCGTCCGAGATGGAAAAGCGGAAAGCAAAAGTGACCTTTCAGCGCTCAAAGACGGACTGCCAGAGTCACTAGCGCGGAAAACTTTGTAAAAATAGTCGTCAAATTAAAAAAAGCAACTGTTATGTTGTGGGACTGAAATAGAAGTGAAAAATTGTGCTTACCCAAAAATGCCGCTGGAATTTTACGTTTTTAAAGGAACCAGGCATTTTTAAACACAGCTTACGATTACCAGAAAAACAACCCTATTTTGTCAAAGTTTTAAAGATTTTTCTTTGTTTTCGAAATATTGAAACTTAGAGGCGTCCCAAGCTTGTGTTGGTTTAGCCGAAGTAAGACGGGTTAGAGATTCAGGTACCGGCGCCTTCAAAGCGGGCCTAGCTTATATGTACGATGGTGTAAAGTGGCTTGTTTAAATAGTCGGCGGCGTTACTAGGGTCAGGCTTGAACGCTTAATTTGCAGCGCAAAGGATCGGCCATAAGTACGTGTTGATTGATAAAAGACTTGAACCTCGGTGCGTGGTGCTTTTATTCAAACATAAGTGCGGGGATATTGCCACAACGGAAATAATCTGCGTGGGGTGAAAAGAATTAGACTATGCAAGGGCCACCCCGCTTGTAAAAATGTTGCTTTAAAGGTCATAACCGGTGACTTATGCGAGATGGAAAGGGCCAACATGGGTTTGATACCCATCTTTTTAGCCCAAAATAAACGAGATTGAACGAACATGGTTTCGACCTGCAAACCAACATTCAGGGTACGATATGAGATATACAGTGAAAGCGGTATGAATGTACAGTGATCGGTATGAATGTTCAATGGTCGATATGAATGTACAGTACTAAAAGTGCTTGCTAGCGTCCCTAGTGGACGAGAATCCCGTTCACGACCCGGATCCTTGATTCCGCCCCTGCCTTCGGAACACGTAGAGACACCGCCTGTGACGTGATGACATTAATATTGACCATGTATT
>CH002695.1:0-13433 GCA_000149265.1 Ciona savignyi
TTATAGTCGCAAGGGCCTAATAAGATTTTTGATTATGCACCTATCACATATATTGATTACTAAAACGACACTTTAAATCTTATTTGAAGTCTCTGACAAATACTATCTCAATTTTCTCTACTTTCAATCAACCAAATACAATAGCAATTAATCAAATATATGCATTAGTATAAAAGGTTATAAATTCTCAGTAAGAGGTGGAATCGACAAAAATGTTAAGTATGGGGTGTGTGCCAAGGATGCAACACAGCACCCCCTTTTTAAACAAAAACCTGACACCCAGAATTAAAGTTTGTTGCTTTTCACGAGATCTTAAGTGTGCATGCAATCAATATTAAACTGTATAGTGCGCATACATCTCACACTTTAAGTTGTACAAACCAAATTAAATCATTTTTTTCATTCACATTTTACATGTGCATTTTAAGAGTGCAAATCAATGTTTTCATAAAATATAATAGTTATTTTTGTCATTTTTTCTACCACTTGTGAGCATAATGTAATGGATTAAAGTTGTTTTTCTTTCTCAAATAAAGCATTATCTGACATAAGGAAATATGCACCATATGAAATTAAACACTCACAGTGTGATATAAAAGTAGGCTAAATAAATCTCGAGTGTGCCTTACTTTCCGTTCAGACCCGACACATCGAATCAAATAAGATAATAGTATTCCGCTTATAATTACTTAAACATACTAATAATGATGTTAAACTTAAAACTAAAACCAATATGCATATTTTACTATAATGATTTTGCATTCCTAACAAATCAAAGAGTACGGTATACAGTTGTAGATATTAGTTTCAAATGAGGATATGCAGCTTTGTATACCGGTACCCTATAGCAGGGATGTCCAACCTGCGGCCCGCGGGCCGCACTGCGGCCCACCTGAGACTTTTGTGCGGCCCGCTAGTCATTTTTACTCCAAGTAGTATTTTGAACTTTAAATTTTGGCCTTATTAAAATGTATCAGTCAGCTTTTAGGGACGCAGTAAACATCAAAACTGCAGAAAGAAACAGACTGACGAAAAACACTTATCTTATTGACTTTGTATTGTAGAAATAAGTTTTTGGTTTTTTCTATATGTGTATTATTTGTTCCCCTTTTCAAAGATGAAATTAATGGCTTTTAATTGTTTCTTTATGTACCCATTCAGGGTTGGAATTTAGGGATCGCGAATCGCTATTCCCGAACCGTTTTCTAAAGTTCGCAAAACTTAACAAAATCGCGAAAATATAAATTACCGGTACTGATTTCGCGCACTTTTAATAATAAATTCTCAACACGTTAATATAACATCGTTTGCATTCAACATAACATTTTTTATTTACCTTGGGTTTACTTTGCATTATTGGCGTATAATAAGCATTACTATCACAATGCAACAATAGCCATTATGCGTTAATATACCACGATTCCTTTATTTATGATTGGCGGAGATGCGACACACCCCTTCTGAGTTTACGTTTATTGCAATTTATCATTACTACTAAATAACGGTACTGTCTTCTTTATGAAATAAATAACTTTTTTAAGGCAATTTATCATAACCAATTTTTTTTCGCGCGCTCCTTATCCGCGCATTTCGCAAATCATTTCAAAACCATTGATTCGAACTCTGCCGTTTTTATTGAAATTTAATAGGTTCTGCGGCCCATTAAATTATTTTAAGTGACAATGCGGCCCATTACAATAAAAGGTTGGACATCCCTGCCCTATAGGATACTACAGTGGAACCCCGCTTGGAGACCACCTCGATAACACGACCACCTCATTATCAGGACCACTTCAGTGCGGTCCCAAATAATTTACTATGGTAATGCATTGCATTATGTTTCAAAAACGCGACCACCCCGGTTTCCAGACTAGGACCGCCATATTTTGGTCCAAAACTTCAAATTTGACTCCGCTTAAGTGACCACATGTGCTAAATAATTTGCCTTAGTCACCAAAATAATAAGGTTAAATTTCTTTTATGATAAAAACAATTAGAATAAACAAGCGCACACGAAAGAAAATGTGGCAAACAGTACCGAATCTTACAAGATATATACTAACCATCAACTTGCTCACGATCACTTATGTGTTGCAATTTTGATGAATTTCCATCCTTTCCACCCGAGCCACCAGCAACAACATTATGGGAATTAGATACACTTGTTTGCTGACTATGTTTCTTGTGCTTTGTTGATTTACTTGAACTTGATGATGACAAACAACTACAGTGTTTGTTACCCATAATAAACTTTACTTATTAACCTGCGGGGGACAAGTTTTAATAAATAAAAAAACAAAAAGATATTTCACTCCGCACATCCTACTAATTTCAACTTTAACAATACAAATACAAATTTTATTTTTGTTTCTTTCATTGCAGCGATTACCATCAACAATTTGAAAATACATGTTATATATATATATATATATATATATATACCAAAACAAATAGGGTTCCTCTTAATACTACAGGACCGCTTGGAGCGCTTGAATCGCTTGGATCACTTTGCTATGAAAAGTAATTTTAACCCTGTTTCAAACACTAATCTCAACCCCATAACTAACTTTAAACCCAACCCTAACATTAATATCATGGCTTTTGTAATTATTTTAATATCATGGCTTTTGTAAACTCGAAGCGATTCAAGCGCTTTATGCGATCCAAGCGGTCCTGTAGTATTTAGAGGTAACGAAACACATATGGCATAACTGAAAATCTAACAATTAACAAAAAACTGGCAAGATACAACAGCAAAACAGGAAGGCACCAAAAAAACAAAAGTTATCTAGTTTGGTGCCTTAACGCTAATCTAACACCAAACCACTAGATTTATCCCTTCGCACTGCTAGGCTTGAAATAGGCTTACCTGATTAACCCCCGGTTATAATATTAAGGTACGTTACTGACAAGCTAGAGATCTATATTTTGGAGTGCGCACTTTATTAAACAATCTGTTTCATCCTTTTGTATCAAAAACATGTTAGCAGTTCCTAGACTTCCTACCGAATCTTAATTTAAAGGTTTAGCTTCCCTCCTACTCCTATTAGTTTTCCGCAACTTTATTTTAAAACACAGCATTAGTGGGATAACCGTAATCTTTTACCGGATACCCAATCCGCTAAGAATTTAGTAAGCAGTTTTACGCTTGCCTTCCTTTCAGTTTTGTTAGCGGTACTTTGCTGTTTACTACAACAAACAAGTAATTGCCATTTTAATATTATTGAGCAACTTACCTAGATTTCTATGTCCGGCCTTACGGTCATCTCTTTTATATGTGTGTTTAGTTTAGTTTATTCATTTTTTGCCCTAGTTTTTTTAAAATGGCAAACGAATATAATGTCGACACAGGAACGGGAAAAGACGGCAAAACGAACAGTCGTTAAAACACGTCATTAAAAAAAGGATATAATGTAATAAATATAGCGGACGCGGCCGCCAAACCTAGGCAAAAGAACAAATCCAAATTTAGTTTGGATCAAACGATATAAACGTACCATACGGCCTTCGAATCAAACGATATGTTTGAAACGTACCATACGGCCTTCGAACAATAAAATTTAATCGTGAGGGTGCTATGCAGAAATCTCACGAAAGATCTCCCGAAATTTTACAAAAGTTGTAAACGGTGAGCAGAATCTTAACTTAAACTTGGGTCAGTTATATCAAGTTTTAAACCCAAGACTCGTTACTAAGACCGTTTTAATAGGTAGCGCTAAATAAATCGGTCGCGTTATCCATTCGACCAAACAACCGTTTTTTTGGGTTAAAACAACTATGGGATAGTTTTAATTACGCCGTATTTTGGGTGCTGAGTCTGTTTTTTCTACCGATTTAAGCTATAGTGTTCACGAACTATAGACTCTATGCCACGAACATTGCCTAAAGCCAGCGAATCAATGGGTTCTACCTAATTGAAGGAACGGGAGAATAATACACTAACCTTGCAATAGTTCCGGTTCAATCTATGGGATATCGAGAGCATGTCTATGTCAATAATTCTTTTAATGCTCTGCCAGAATTGTCTTATAGTTTTTCTAAGGCATTGGCTTCTTGCCCGAGTTCTGGCGACATGAATTGTTTGTCACAGTTTTTTTGCAGAGAAAATGAATAAGTGAGTTTACCACGATGGTGACCTGAGACTAAAAACTTGATGGTCTTTGTACGAAATAATTTCTGCAGTGTCGATAACATATTATCTTTCAGGTAGTATGCTGGTTGGACGCTGAATGTCACTCGTAAGTATATCTGCACAGTTTAAAAACCAATGTGTTTAAGAATACTGGTTTTATTATCTGGATAATCAAATAACACCCGGTATTTTTAAAATATAAATAGGCACAGTTTAAAACATAACCGTCAGACGGCGCTATGGAGTATATATGTTGACGCAAAATATTTAATTTTTATTTATGAGACTTAGCGTGACCTAGCCGTCTTTTAAATCTAATTTCTTACTAACGTTTGGCTATATGTATAGTTCGTATATATACGAAATAATTTAAACTTTATATTAACATTCGATAATAGTTTCTATTCAAATTTCTTATTCTTCCAAATGTACATGTATTTTGGATTCTTATTGCAATTTGGTCTTTATTATTGCCATTTTCGTTATATATTTTACAGGCGTTTTACACAGTCGACTATGTAGCATTTTTAGTTTAAAACCTGTAATGGGCTCGTTATTATAATATTACAGGTATTACCAGGCCCGGTGCTAGGAACCGCGGGGCCCAATTAGAAATGTGATGGCGGGGCCCCTACTTTTCATAGCAATATTTATGGGTGTTTATATATCATAAAATACATAGGCCTACCAGTACATACAAACTACAAAACTAGACATTTAATACTTGCTATAAAACAAATAAAAGGTAATGTAGATGCTTTATACGATATATTGTTTTACTTTTTATAGCAAAAAATGAAAATTAGGCAATTAACCTTTAGTTTTTCAGAAAGAGACTTTTCATGCCTTGCAACCATATTTATTATGACGTAACAGGCAGACACAGAAATATAAATTTGACTTAGTTACGATGCATAACAAATTGATATTATGAGAAAGAATATTATTTCACTTTTATTTTACGTTTTAGTAGTATTTTAAACCTCGTAATACAGAAAGACCCCCGCTAGCGCGGGGCCCCTTAAAGGTGCGGGGCCCAATTTGATGTAATCGGTCAAATCGGCCTAAAACCGGCCCTGGGTATTACATGTAATATCCTGTCCTCACAGTGACCCTAAAATAGAGGAATATCATCTGAAGCCAAGATATTCGGCTTTCTGGGTGTAGAGAGTGTGGTGGGCAAGAAAACGCGGACGGAAGTCTTAGCTGAGAAGGAAATTATCAAATCGCTTCAGCCACAAAAGACAAAAGGGAAGATGGAAGTCCTTTAGTATCGTCTTGTTAGTGGTAGGAAGAAATAAGTAAATTAACCTGACATAGCGTAGTTTCATCACGTTGTTATGGAAAGGTCGGTTATTTCTATCTTTACGCGTGGAAAATCTAAATGGAAAAATTTTAGGGGTTATAATAGGTCACTAGTACATGCCTTCTTAGAATGGTGATGATATCAGACCTAATTGTTCATCGATTTTAAAGAAACTTGTATATAGGCTAGTAATCTACAGAAACATTTGTATGTAGAATTACAGTATATACAGTTTACTTCTGGAAAATCCCTTAACAAATGTATACAAAAAGTAACAAAATGTATTAAAAAAGTCTGATGTACTTATTCTACGCATAAAAACCCGAACAATCAAAATTAACACAAATCAAAATAGAATTTTAAATGAAAGAATAAAGATAAGAAAACCCCGAAACGCAGCCGTTTTTAAATGTGTAACCCGGTAATCAGTTTAATTAACGCTTTATTTCATCACGACGAATTACTTCATTCGAGTTGACACCTTTATAGATGTTAGGTATAGTTAATTATATATGCTGCGGCCAATATAGAAATCATATGTTTATATTTAGCTGGTATGGATGTTGTAATGGATATATAGACACAAAAGCATTTGGCAATCGGGTATCAAATTTACGAATATTAGCTATGGTCTACATTTGTTTAAGTTTATTTTTATAATAGTTCGGTTGGAATACCGCGTTGCATCCCTTAAAACAGCAACTAAATCTTGGGTTTTAACTTTTAATCGTTATATTACTATTGTCTTATTCTGGGAGAAGCTTAGCTTAAAACTAATTTTGAGTTCGTTTTTTTAGTAAAAGAGAATTTGAGGCAAATTTGAAATTGCTAGTTTATGTCATTTTGAAAAATCGCTTTCTTTGCGTGGATTACGACCAAATACACCGATTAGTTTTACAATGAACAAACCTTAAAGCATAGAATAACACGCAAATTTGTGTAGGTTTGACTTAACCATTCCGTTTTTTAATGTTCTTCCAGGTATGTCCTCATTTAAAGTCAAGTGTTTCAGTGTTAAGAAACGTGGGAAATATATTTACAGGAAACATAAATTTATTGCCCAAAATGGTTTATACCAGTTTATCCTTCTACAAAGTTAAATTAACGCTACATTTGGGAAAATTTAAAAACAAGAATAATAATTTCGTATTGCAGTGTTCCGATTGTAGCTTGTGCCTATTTTGCCGTTAGATAGCGTAATTGTGGTGCGACGTCATCAACACATGATGACGTAAACGATGGAAAATTTTAAATGAGTTGTGGTACAGTAAACACCATCGCTGCTTCCCTACACAGCACCTCGAATTACAGTGCAAAAATAAACAATTAAGCAGAATCCGGCAACATCTATATCCGCACGTGTTCTTGCCGCCACCGCCATTTTCCTGGAAATACAAAAAAATTCTACCGATATCTGGTACAGGTATTATACCATCGCATACTGATTTTAGAAACGATCTATTGTTTATGATTTTTTGTAATTAACAAGTTCGTTATAAAACAATATTTGCGTTGTTACACACAACAGAAAACTGTAAAGAACTCTTCCAAGGTAAACATAACCACATATCGTTGGTCTTCTATATTTATTGCAGTATAAAATAGCCGTATTGGTTTGTCAAAGTCTTTGTCGCAATAAACCGCAATCCCAATATATCGAATCTACAAATAAATTAATTTTTATTTTCTTTCGTGCGACTTTATGTTTCGCTGCTCCTAAAATAGAAAAAGAAAATTTGGTAGATTCTTATTTTTCCCATAAAAAAATACATTTCCCACCAAGACCTTTCACGAATTGTCAATTTAGTTAGTCGTCTGTCAGAGCCGATGCGGTACATGACCCGCCCAAGCCGCCCCAGGGCGAACTGAAACGAGGCTAAGCGAGAAACGCTAGCAAACTGTTCGATTCACGTGAAGCATCGAGAAGTGATTAGTTGTGAAAGCGGGCAATTTTAGCTGTACATACGAAGCGACTAGTCTCAAGGGAGAAGTCAAGAAAATGCACGCGACGCAGACGATCCTTCCTGATTGTCCGTAAGTATTTGAAGATGTTTTTGGCCGCTCGTTCTTCTAGACCACAGTTATCTAAATATAATTTGCAAACTTTTTCATAGTGTGATAGTGGTTATTATATAAACAAACGGATAAATGACTGAATATAATAATGCCATCAACGTTGAATATTCAACTAGAGCTTTATATAACTCACAGAAACTATGCTGGTTTCTGCCGATAGACCACTTTGGAACCACGTGATCATAATCTACATTATTCTCATGCTTTCTTCGTCAACGTTATCCGAACAAACACAGAGGATGAATGAAAGTTCAGAACTTCTTGATCAGCAATCCAGGCCATACACGCATCTTATAAGCACTTACATGGACTGGACTGTCAGGCGACAAAGATTAGTGGCTACCAAGCAAAGGATACAATCGAAAAACAAGTACAGCCAGTTTAGCTCAATAGAGGGCACTGGTAGTACGACGTTTGCAATTTTGGCAAAATATTTCACTACAATTAAGTCAAGAGCGCGACGTAGCTCTTCTGATACAAAGGACCATTTGTGCCTCAGTGCTAAACGGGACATATCAGCGCTTCGAACGATTTTATTACGAAATTCGAACCCACTGCTTGTTTACAGTTCCTTACACATGCCTCGACACATATTAGACATAGCAGAGCATTGGCAAATTGTGGTAAGAAAAATTTGGGGTTGTAAAAATCATAAAGTAATTTAAAAAGAATAGTTTCAGGCATTGTATCTATTTTTATTATTGATTCAAAATATGTCACGTTAATATAAAAATATTGTACAGAGTTTATAAATCTGATGGACAGAATTCGATATATTGCTTAGTTCGAAATAATTCTACCATTTTTTTCGCAGAGAACACATCCGAAGCTGGCTATCGACTCGATGACAGAGTTTTTAGAAGATGTAGAATCGGTAATCGTGCAGTACGCACGAAATAACCGAGATTTGGTGTCTGTTCAAAGACTTCGCCCTTTAGTTTTAAGAATTCGCTCCCTAAATAGAGATTTGACAAGACTTTTAAATTTGCAGGTCAGTCTGTTTTGGTTCAAGCTGTTTGTCAATATAATACAAGTTACAATTAGGTGGAATTCTGAGATAAAAATAATAATCTATATATTTATATTATACTATCACCTTATGTACAACCCAAACTCGCTGTATAGTAACCCGACAATGGACGTGCGGTTTTGTATTTTCTGAAAGGAATCTATGAAAATAATCCATGATTTATTATATTTTCTATTCAGTCGATTTTTTTTACAAATACATAGAAATAAAACATCAATTGTATAATGCTTTTACAGAGTCCACCCTATGCAAGAGATGAAGTGCAATTCACAGTGAGTTCTTATTCCTTATTTAAATGTAGAAAATGCATGATTTTCAAGTCTAGTTTACGGAATTTGTGGTTAAATATTTTTGGACAAGTAGAAATTCCTGCTAAAAGTGTATTTTCCAGCATTTGTCAGGAAGTACGCTATTCTTGTAATTAATCTGTGTTTTCGTTCTCGACACACTTTCGCACGGGGAAAACACCGCTGTATTTCTGATGATGACTCACTTGTTAAACTGTGATCATGGTTTCGTTTAATGCTACATCACGATAAACCCACGTACATTTGAATATACTATGATCGATAATAAACAACTTTTGCGATTGACCTTGGGAATTCCTTTCGACTAATAAATAAAACAAATAATAACCGTTTTAATTAAAAAAAAAACAAAGGAAATCTTTAAAAATTATCAAGTTGATGGAGAGTATCCAGTCCCGTACAGACCACGACAAAACATTTACATGATAAATGTTTAAAACGCAAATTTTTAACTGATTTTGGTTAATAAAGTGAATAATTTATAAATAACTTGGTGGGTCGTGCATGGTTTGCAAAGGGGTGTGTTCATCCCATAATTATTTAATATCAGCTTCTCCCGACTCTACAAAAAAATAAAGGTGGACCTACAATTTAGTAGCTGGACAAAAATAACAGCTTTTCTTATCAATATGTCTCGCGAAGTAAATACAGTAGTTGTAAATATATAAGAAAAATAGCTTTGTAATGTCGCATTTAAACCGAAATATAAATTCAAATGTAAACGAATATTTGCATTGCATCATGTCGGATAAAATATTTTACCTCGAGATAGATTTAGAAAAGTATATTTCTGGCGCGTCTAAAAATGGCTACATTCTTCCCATTGAAAACAATTGTACAATTATATATTTACCGTTTTGAATATTTGCTAGTTGTAAATTTTGACGGAAGGTGGTGCGATATAAAAATGTTAATAACGTGTGTAATAAAGCAGGTTATGTTACGCACACATTTGATTTTGGCAATAGCGCAATGAGTGTGCATTTTGAGTGAGCATTTTATTGCGATTTTGACAAATTTGTACTCATTATAAACGGTTTCTTTAAACTAAAGGTGAAAACGTGCATTTGATACGTGCGGCTCGTATGTCGTGAGGTTATTTTCCAGGTTTGTATACCAATACTGTTGCAGTGAGGATTAAAATTGGGGTTGGCATTTAGTTTGATCATTAACTCTTTAGAATCGTGTAAGGTTGCACAATGTCGGCAAAGTTCGACAAAAACGGTATGGACCGGTGAAATGACGAAATGATTAGCTCGATCGATTCAATTCAGTTATAAACCACCGAACTTGTCCCGATAAAAAGTCCTATATGCATGGTTTATATTGACACGTTTGTAAGCTATCTTATAGATTGTTTTTTTTAAGCAGAGGCTAAAAAATAAGTTTTACAAACGTGATTATTCTCACAAATATTTCTGTAATGCGGATATTTCGTAGTTCTATTTAATATCTTTTATTTTGCATGAATAGGAGCACATTTATGTTGACTTTGCACGATTATTTTATTTCTTATAAAATTAATAATGTCATCTACAAATCAGCTTGCTTCCCTTGACATTTCTAAGTTAAATGTTTTCAGCGTCTCCTCATTTTAAAGAATTTTTATTTAATATCCAAATTGTGATTTGTTTATAATATTGCGTTAAAATTGAATTATATTTTTTTGCATAATGGCCAACAAAAGAAAAGACGTTGTTTAGAGTCAAGTGAGTTCCTATACATTTTCAGTTCCAACAAAGTGCACGTTGCCATAATAAGTTCTATGTTTTTCATGATTTCCTTCATGAGAATTTGGCGACATTTATGGTGGAAACCTTGTAAGCCCCGATTATCCTTTGACCACGCATCGTAAAAATACTATTTTGCTCAGTTTACACCGGTTTCCATGGCTTCAAACCTTTAAACGGTCGCTTCGCTGTTATTATCCGAAGTAATAGATTGTGAACTAGTATAGTCCTGCAGTTTAATTACACAGTTCGTATATAAATAGATCCGCCTATATTTCGTATAACTTTTATTTATACAAAGGTCAAATCTAACGCGTGTTATATAAATAAATGATACTTCTGTTAGTTAGTTTTGTACTATACGTTAATAGCGAATATACTGATATTGTTATATTGCTTCGTCACTGTGTTATATAAACCGACTATATGCGCACACAGCATGATTATGAATTGTATATTTTCTAGGATCAGTGTGAGATGATTTTAGGAAAATAGGACATTTCTGATCATATTCAAACGACGGATATCAGATCCTTTATCTTGTAACTCCCAAAAATCCGAACCAAGAATTTTCCATGCTATACGAAAGTTATATGTAATGTAGGCTACTAACGGAATATTTAAAATGCACACAATCAAATTTTAAGGTTATGCTTAAACCAGTTTTGCACTTTTTTCGGCAACTTTATTAATCTTGCGTTTTCTTTTTCACAGATAAAGTTAATGGTGTGAAAATATTTGAAGATCTTTATTTACAATATCTGAATAACTTTTCAATAAAGTTATGGTGTTGTCGAAACGCGAAACCTTTAATTTCGTTTTCGGAAAGACAAATTATTTCATAATTTTTTTTCTTCTCAGAAACTTCAGTCATCTGAGCACGTGGGAAGCATTTCGACACACTTAGTGGCGCTGCTGTCCAACATTAGGCCCTCTTTAAGCCTGATTTGTGGTGGCTCTGTAGTTCCATCTAGTGGAAGGTACACGTGGCGGGTGCGGTTCTAGCTAATTATTTATTTTACCGACCACTGTGACAATTCTCACTCTTGCCCATTTACGAAAAGGTTACAGTTCTTCAACCACAATTGCGACCATAAAAACCTTTAAGAGCATGATCAACCCACTTTATCGTCCTGAAATTACCCTTATAAACAAACTACATGTCTCAAACTGCCCATGTCAATTTTTTTCCAAATTAATTTATAATTTTGTTTATTTTAAATTGTATTTTAAATTTAATCTAAAATTGAGTTTTAAATTGCTTTGGTTATTGTAATCATCGTGCCATTTTAATGTTCTGAAATACTTTTAACTGTCGCTCAATAATCTAGTATACATCAGATTCACTGCCTTGCACCAGTAATAAAACATACTGCTTATTTGTAGAATCTGTAACGAAATAAAATTAGTTGAAATTGAGTTTCGTTTAAATTCGGAACCTTACTTAGGATACACGTAATACAATATTTTTAGTTTTTGTCGAACAGTGTGGTTAAAATGACCGGTTCTTCGTGATTGAGTGTGCTTAATTTAAGATCAGTTCCGACCAGACCCCAAATAATCTACACCGGTTACATTTTTCTTTAAGTGGTAATGACTGCGTAGCAGCGTGTATAGCATCAACGCACGATATTATCACGAGTCTACTTCGTGTTAATTATTGACGTCACAAAAATGCGTCATCTCTAGCGAAACGTGCATACACATACATACCCTGGATACAAAGTTCATTTTCGGATAAACAGGTCTTGGATAAAAAGAAAGCTTAAATACTAAGTGAAAACCATCGAGTCACAAGAAATAGTGAGCGGTCATTCTTCTTATAAGTAATAGTCATATGGCGTCGTGCCTATGATCGAGTTCCTGGAGCTTTTCCAGTGTGTTGAATGCGCGAGAGACGTTGCTTTATATATTGGTAAACCTATTAAATCATTGGATTCAAGCAACTCCATTTAGATAAAAACACAGCCGAAAGTTCAAGCAACTCCATTTAGCCCTCAACACAGCCGAATAGGTTTCCATATTTTTGCTTGCGGTACGATGCGCTTTGAATAAGGCATTCCCGGGTTCGGCAACCTTTTGAATACAGTTGTCCAGTTTATAAATAATATAATCATGCGTGTCAAAGCGAATTCGAAACCTGCAGTCTAAAAGCATTGAAAAGATCTGCCATCTAATTTAAGTCTCTAGAAGAGGCCATTAAGCCAATTCTGTAAGGTTTAAGCAGAAAGGATGTGTTTCAAAACCAATTAACAAACAGCAATAAGCAGGGAAATAGTTATTTGAACTATTCAAATGTCTTCGACCAAACCGTCAATAATAACAGGTATTACTAGCAATGCTACAACTATTTCATAATCACTATTGTTACAAAACAATATTATGATACTTAAAGACTATTGATTTGCATGTGTTACGAATTAATGCTTTTGTGCAGCGTACACAGTTTAAGTTTGTACATGCTTATAGTAAAGAATATATTTTTCGTGTATGCTAGTCGAATCATAGCTTTAAAAAGCTCAAAAAGTAAACATTTTATACCAGCAACCAATTTTGCATATTTTTTCTTGCTTTAATCGCGTTAAATCCCTGATTCGTAAACATTATTTTGGTAATCAGTAAATGCTTAACCTGTGTCCTATCGTACCTTGTACCAGCTTGAAACGGCCAACGCAATTAGAGTCTCCTATTGTTAAGAACGGAAAATTGGCCCTTTCGAAAGTTTGTCTGCACCTTGAAGAAGCTATTTTTACATTGTCATATAACGTTCTGAACGACTTACAAACTGTAAATTTCAAGATTTCAAACATATTCGTAAAACATGCAAGAAAAATGTTTAACCCGATACTGA